>BGNK01001110.1:24375-63604 GCA_003297005.1 Symbiodinium sp. clade A Y106 | reverse complement strand
CAGCGCCAGCTGTGCGGCCGGCAGCCCTGCGGGGGGCTCCAGAAGAAGTCAAGGGGGACACCAGTGTGGTATCGACTGCAAGTTGCGAGCCACCCCAAAGTGCTAGTCCGTTAGCGATGGTAGGTGGTTAATCTTGTCTTGTATTGTCCGTCTTCCTGGGTGCACACGTCAACTCTCGTCTTACTAGCTCAACTTGCCCAGCTCCTTCTTCATGCACCCATTGCTGCTGCGTAAAGCCGCATGGGCCGCATCCCAAGCCGCGATTCTTTGCAAGAGCCCCTTCGCAGATGCAGCGGCTGTCGGCGTCGCAATGTACGTTGCAGCGCGGCAGGTTGCCAGTGCGTGATCGGGGCTTGCATCGTTTGCCACGGTTGGGCGTAAGCCTCCAGACATTTCCAGAGTTCCATGCGGAATAATCACGCCACTTGTGCCGAAAATCCAAAGCCCCCGCATGCCGGCGCTGTTTCACTCGTGCGCTTGTGTTTTTCCCCACACACCTCCTTTACGTCCGTCCACTTCGCATCACTTCGCTGTCCCAGTGCACATGCCCAAATTCCAGGCAACAGACTACGGCATGCGGCTGGCAAGGGGAAGCTGCTCGGAAGAGTCAGCCAGGACGTCGTTGAGGAGCGGTATGTCTCCGTCAACGTCGGCGGTGCCGGACAAGGGAAGGGCAAGGAGGCTGGCGGCAAAGGTATGCAAAGGTCCGCGCGGTTGCAAAGGCCAGGAGCGAAGACCAGCGCAACACAAACGCAGCAGTGCACGCCGCCCGCTGTGCAGAAGCAGCTGCACGGGCCTTGCTTCAGGCAAGGAGTCTGACAAACTCAGCGGCTTGGGAAACCCAGCGCACTCCAACCTCAATGCCAAGCACGACGAGCTGACAGCGGCGCCCGGAAGCAAGCTTGTCCGAGCTTTGGCCGTTCAGCGACACGCAGAGCTGCCCCAGCGGTGCGGCCACTGTCTCGGCGCGGCATGCCAGCTGCAGTGGGGCGCGACACCAGTGTAGTGTCACAACGGCAAGCTGCACACCGCCCCACAAAGGCAGGCCATTCGCGATGACCTCTATTCTATGCGTCTCTCGTCCTGGCGGGCAGGGACAACATTGAGATCGTGGCGCCCGCCTCCCGGCATACTCTGGCCGCCGCCCGCTCAAGGGGGCCCCCACGCGAGCGCAACACACCATAACACACCAGACCGTGGGCAAGCGGCAACGTGATCTCCGAAGGCATCATGCGGTTGGCGACACCGGCATTTCTGCGCTTTAAAGCGCAGCGAGGCATTTGCGTGACAGCTCTCATATCATCTCATATCCGCCACGCCGCCCAATACGCTGCGGTGTCTCGCGGAGCTTTGTGCCTCCCGTCCGAGTTTGCGCGCACACATGATGATGCGCGTTGATGACCTCGGTAGCAGATTCGGCGCTGCCTTTGAAGCTGGGGGGCTGGAGACTGTGTCGTGTCACGGAAGGCGAAAGTGCGGCGTACTGGGCATTTTGGGCAGACACCTGGCCAATCCTGCATCAGCGTCACTCGAAAAGTACTCGAGTGTTGAACCCGAAACCTGGCCGAACTAGCTAAATGGCAGCGGCGCAGCCACAGGAGGCCGGGTTTGCATGGGGCAACTTTTCCTTGTGTTTTTCCACCGCCTGTTAGACGTCTGCAAAACGGGAAGTCCGGGTCCCCGTGCAACCTGCTCTCTACAGGCCGGTGTAGGGGGGACTGCGCTGGGTGGCAAAGTCGCCCTTCCTGGCATCATCATGGTCTGCGCCCCGCACAAGGCGACCTGCCAGAGACCACCTCTTAGCGACATTCTCGCAGACTCGCCTTCCCAACCCGCGCTCGCCAGCCGTGCGGCGTGAATGCGCGTCCCGCAGCAGCGGCTCACGCACACGATTGCACTGGGAGCGTCGGATGACCCCCGCCGCCTCGACATGGTCACCTACGGCGTCACTCCTTGGGGAGGGGCACTGTGCCGCGACGTCACAGCAGCAGCAGCAGCAGCAGCAGCAGCAGCTGGACCTGCTAGACACCACTCAGCGGCATCGGAGCGACGAGCTCGCAGGACGGGCAGGGCATCGGCCCTGGCGGCCCAGTAGGCTGCACGGGCGGTGCGTTCGGCACACTGCAACCCCAGACCTTGAGATGCGCAGGCAGCAGCGCGAGCGTGCCGCAGCGACGTCAGAGACGGCGTCGTCCTCTTCGCCTAGCAGCGCCAGCAGGCATTGCCAGACGGCATCTTCGTGGACTCGCGCATGGCCAAGGGAGAGGTCGGGTGGGAGTGTGCGCAGCAAGTGGTCGGCACTTGGCGAAACACACATGGCCAGCAGAAGCCACGCACACTGGAGGTCAGGCAGCAAGGGAATTCATGCAGAAGCCGTGACTCAAGAAGCAAGCGAGCATCTGTGTGGGCGGCGACGTAGAGCGGATGCCCGATAAGGTGCCCAGTGCGACCAATCCGCGCTCTGTCTCGTCTGCGTCTCCACGCCACAAGCCTGCCCCAAGTGCGGCGATGCCTGGGGGAGCTGGCCCTCCAGCACGGTTGTACACCCGGGTCTTGCCAAAATTAGCGGTCACGCCTGCTCGTGTTTCAATGGAACTGGAAACTTTGTCGAGTGCCTCGCGTGCCCGTGGCATCCCGTGGCGGCGTAGTGACGAGGTATAGACGTCGTCGAAGAAGGCAGTGAGAGACATTCTCCTGTGCGTCGGCAAACTTGCCCATGGCGGGCGCCCGCCTGTTGCGTTAGTTGCGCGCACCCGCGAATAACCGTTGCGCAGGTGTCAGCGAGCCGCCACGGCCTGCTTGGACGTATCCGTTGTTTTTGCTCATCCGCTTGCGCGAGCCTTTTCTCTGACCTTCACCCGGCTTCGCGCGCGCAAATGCTGTCCCAGGCGGGCCCAAGCGGCTCACGTAGTCGAACCGCACTACCCACGGCTCTCCTATTGCTCAAACGGTTGTGGCTGCTCGTGCCTATATCGGGCCCCGTCGGCGTCATTGTAAAATTGATTAGAAGTGCTCTCGATGCCTTTGGCGACCATCGCGCAGCGAGCCCGACTCCCAGTGTTCTCGGAATGTGTGGGGCTGCGTTGAAGAAACTTGCAGCACGCGTGTGTGCGCCGCGAAGCTGGGGAACGAGTGGCATCCAACGTCCTGCTGCGGGACATGCACGGCTCTTGTGCAGGCGGCGAAACGCAAACGCCCCAATTTGCCCGTAGATTGATATGTTGTGCTGTTGCAAAAGATCTGTTCTCGCGGTGTGCCGGGCAAAAACACTGCCGCTTTTCGCTGTTACAGTGAGATCAACGTCCTCCACGCCCGAGTCCAAGGCTGCAGCTCCACCGCGGCGGGTGGAACGGCAGGGAACAGGCGGGGTTTCGTCGAAGCGAGTCCAGGAAAGGACGTTGAGTCAAAACTTGCGGTGCTGGCAAAAGGAAAACCAAGGAGGCTCGCACGTGGGATGTTGAGGATGGTACTGGTATTGGTCAGGGAGCAGTCCTCAATGGTTTTGTTTTTAACGTCTTGATGAATGGACTTGCCGCTGCAATCATGTGAGCATGCAACGGGGTTTCTTGTGATTTGTTCGGGGAGAACGTAAAAGTCAATCTTCTTCTGTATGCGGATGACATCGTCATTTTGAGCGATAGCCGCCGACCTGCAGCGCGTGCTTGATGCAGCTCATGCTTGGGCGTTGTCTTGGCGATTTCATTTTGGAGTCGGCCCCAAGAAATCTGCAGTGATGGTTTTAGGCCGTGGTCGTGACCGCACGCGTGCACCTGCCGTCTCCTTAGGTGGTCAGGTTTTGCCGCGTGTTAAGACTTGCACTTAATTAGGGTTTCCTTGCGTGAAAATTTGTCTTGGAAAGGGCACATTGATCATCTGTTTACTCGTGGTGAGCGAAAGATGGCGGCATGCTTGTTTTTTTGGACCAAGTCTGCAGACCTGCACTTTCATTTGTGGAACGCATCTATCAGACATATGTGCATTCTTCTGTCTGCTTTGGATTGGAATTTGTTTCTGCAGGCCCGCAGATAGCACGTTTTCAAACTCGCGTCCTTCAGTGGGGTCGGCGTCTTCTCTGTTGGCCACGTGGTTCACCCAACCTCGCTGTTCAAGGCCAGCTTGGGTGGCATGATGCCGAAACGATGCGTCTCGTTCAAGCAGTTGGTATATGGGCCCGCCTGTCGAGCTTGCCACCGGATTGCTTCGCAGGACAGATCGCACGGTCTGCCGACCAACACCCTTTATCCTAAATTTCGTCCGTGTCACGTGATGTGACAAGCGCTGGTGTGCCGCATCCGGTTGAATGGGGTATCCACCCCGGTGGTGCGGGAGGTGCTGTAACTGTAAAGAAGTGGTTGCAACATGCCCGATTTTAGTCAACAGGTCCCACACAAGGTGTGCTTCAAATTTGGATCATGTTGACAGCTTGCAGCTGTACTCACAGTGGCAGCCACTACCACGCTTACATCCCATTGCATACGGTCGTAGCAGCCATGCCCATCATGTGCGATGTAGTCATCATGACTTTGCTGACGGGCGGACTGCCCGACATCGTGGTCGTAGCTCTGATGCACCGTATTGCACCGTGTCGCTCTTGCGCATCAGGTGCAGACACCCTCACGCATGCATTGACAGAGTGCCCAGCGCATAATCTAGCTCGCAGACGCTGGTGCCAACAAATTCGTGGACGAAGTGACGTGTCCTTGCCCACTTTGTCTTGCACAGACCCAGCAGTTAGCACAGCTGGAGACATTTTGCGAAGTGTTGCATTTGTTGGTGCTGTGTGCCACGCAGCTCCCGGAGCCGTAGCGCCGTAGTAGACAATCGTTCCAGTCATGTACATGATCACAGTTTCATTGTCGTTGTTCTTTGCTTGGTTGTCGTCAAGTTGTCGTTGTTTGCTTGGATGCTTGATGTATATGACAATTTGAAAAGCATGTTTCACGTTCTGACCACAACAGATAATCGTTCAAGGACAAGCCTCTCTCGCACCGAAGGCGATGGCGGCAGAGAAAGCAAAGCAAACCATCGGAAGGCGAAGGCAGCATACTGACGGTTGTTCAAAGACCGAACCTCCTTGCAGGCCGCAGCGGTCGAGGGGGTGCGGCAGCGCGCAAGCATTCACACAAATTTGAAAGCTTTGCCAGCATCCAGCAACCTCCACAGCGAGCGCAACGTGCCAGCATGAGCCGACACCTTTAACAGCGCAGCACCTCGGGATAAGTGCGTGCGAGGCGCGGCCACACGGCGCTGCTGTCCACGGGGAAATAAAATGCCACAGTGGGGGAAGGCGACGCGGTGTTCACCGAGACAGTCAACGGGACGGAGGCAACGACGGGCTGCAGCGCCGAGTGGCAAGGCGTGCCGAAGACTAAGCCGCATGGGCTCGGTCCATAGCCAATGTAACAGCTTAACAAGCATGTGCTAGCACGCATTATCAGCAGCATCACGCACCACGTTATAATTAACTAGCTACCCATGGGGGGCATCACAGCACATCAGAACCAACAAATCCTAATGTAGACGGTCGATCTCGAAGCACAAACCATCACAGACCAGTGATCATCGGGGCATCACGAATCTTTCGAACCAGCATAACCAGCCTTTCCTTTTGCCACGTAAATTCTCTGTTAAAAACTTCACCACGATGCCACACTTCTCGAGTGCACGCTGACGGTAAACGGCCTCGAAACACTCCACCTGCACCTCCAACCCGTCCAGCCCAAGCTCGAAACGGCATACCGAGTTAAGGTCATCGTACCGATGGAAGGCGCCGGTGGGGTAGCACCACCAGCCCTAGCCACGAAGCACCTCCAGAGTGAACGGCAGCACCGCAGCGAAACGGATGAAGGTATCGTCAATGAACACGGGGCTCGCGGGCGCTGCGTGCAAGGTTAGCGGGGCACGGACCCAGCGTAGCCGCTGCCGCTTGTCGCGGTCGCTTGGGGAAGCTCGCCTTGAAGTCTTGTGCTGATGATAGTTAGTTTACTCACTATGTATGCTGGATGTGGCGACGTCTGCTGGTGTGGCAGTGGCGAAACCGGAGGGCGGCCCCCCCTCGAAGGAACACTTGCTAGAGGGGGCGCGGTGTTTGAACAACCGTGCACGGTCAGTATGCACATGAGAACCTGGTCATTGACCGGCAGAATCCACTAGACCAATGCTTTTGTGGAGTAAGCGAAAACGCCTCAATGATAAGAATCAAGGCTATCGCGTCAGCAAACCTTCACAGAAGGATCAGGTGGCTTGACAGATGGTTGCCACATGGTGGACAGGAGCATTGACAGCAGGATGATTGTTCGGCACGAGAAGGGGATCGAAGATCCATCGCAGCAGCTCAGCATCACGAAACTGGTGAGTGTCAAACAGCAGACACACGCGAATGGCATGCAGCAACGTGCGTGCTACGAAGGGATGATGACCACAACGCGCTAACGTCCACCACGAAACACGGACGACCGCAGCCGCGAGAAATGATTTCCAAACGAGGCTGAAACACGGCATAGTTTGCGAGGGACAGCACTGCCATCAATTCCCCACGATACTGTGCGTGAGCACAGTGCGGCAACACTGGTCGCGCGGCATGCCGACTCCAATGCGCTACCTGCCTTGCATCACCAGCAGGCTCGAGGCCTTGGTGGAGGAGCTTTTCGGGCACAACCGAGATTGGGTGCTTGTATGCCAGCATTTGTATCATTGGTGGGACGCGGAGCGAACGGAACGTGGTGATCCGATGTCATCCGTCCGAGACTGCTATGCGGGCGTGGACTCCGGACAGGTCCGCTGTGCGCATGCGCAAGATCTTGCAACAATGGAGTCAGTAGTGGGGTGCGAGGCAGGCAAAATACCCTCAACGGGCATCTCGGGTGGGGTCGTGATGCGTCGTGTGGGCGCGGGTTGCGTTAAAATAATCGGAACCTCCGGTCCATGTGGAGTTGAGTCATTGATGCAGGCTGCCGCCGGGCTGAGACAACACCGCACGTATGACACTGATAAAGGTCGGGAGCTCAAGCAAGACCCGCAGCTGAACGGTGGAGTTGCAGATAAGACTTAATACTCGGGAGACCAAATCGTTCCTTGGCTTTGAGCCAGAAAGAAGCTATGGATGCTACGCTTTCTAGGGGTTGGGATACCGATGAGCTGCATTTTGCTGTGGGGCCCTCTTGTTTGTTAATGCTTCGCGTCGGTCTCTCTTGGGATCCAGGGTGCTGAAGTACGAACACCGGATGAAGCAGCGCATCCGACTTGAGGTGCAATCTGCTGAGCATTTTCCAGATTGGAGCGATAAGTCCTTCTCCAGCTTAAGCATGCGCAGCGAGCACGAATTGCGAATTATGCGCGTATAGACATCCTGCTGTACATGAGACGATGCGGGATTGGCTTGTGCCTGAAAAAAGCGAGTGCTGGATCCACGGCTTTTCTAAAACGATGCCTCCTTCGACATAACTTCATGGCACAGTGGCAGATTTCTCAAATTTCTGCGTTCGATGAGACTGAGACGTCAGATACATGAAATTACACGAGCACATTGCTTCGCGGCAACAGCATACGTTGGCCGTTGCAGCGTGGCAAAGGCTCCCAGCTCCGGACTTCAGCTTCGCCCTGGGCCGCAGGCGCAGGGCCCCAAAACAGCATCAAAAGAGCACCCGGGAGGAGCCCTTTCAGGAAGTTTGATGCTGGCTGAGATGTTCTGAGGTCCTGGCCTTTCATGGGAGTTGGAACACGCAAGGGGCTGTTGATGCCGAGAATTGCTGTGCCGTCGTCTTTGACACCTTGCTGCAATGTGAAAAAGCGACGCTCCGGAGGCCACCCCAGTCTACCGACCTCTCAACTTTCGAGTCTGACAGCCTTCCCAAGCATCCTCCCTTTCGCTTTGATTTGAGGAGGAGTTGTCTAGCACGGATCCCTAAACCCAAAACCCTAACCCTAAAACCCTAAACCCAAACATCCCAAAACCCAAAATACTAAGCCCAAGTTGATCTGCACCTCATTTTTGCAGCACAGAGGCCGAAGTCCGGAGCCACTTTTGTTGAGGCAACTGGCGAGCTCTGGCCTTCCTCAGGTGCAGCAGACACCTAGTGAGGTACTTGTTTATCATTAGTATTCTTCTTCTCGTCATTATCATTGTCATTATCATTAGTATAAGTATTATCATTATCATTACTAGTGTTGCCTATCATTCGACTGATTCCTTTTCTTCCATCAGTAAGTGGTCCTTAGACTATGTCTGGCGTGGCATTCTATGCGTTGTGCGGCACGTAAATACCAAGGCGTGCCTCCTTTTGCCCGATGTCTGCTTCCTGAGGTGGATCCTGGCAAAGCACGGTCGAAATCTCAAAATCTGGTTACTGTGCTGCTTCTGCTCACACGAACCAGAACACCACCAAGGCTAAAAAGTATGACAATGACTCCGAGGTCAAGAAGCATAAGATCGAAACAGATATGAATCAATGCACTGCACTAGCTGGCTCGAGCTAGGGCATCTCCCGCTTACAGGACCTCAACCTGTCGGCCCAGAAGCAAGCGTGTTTATGATTGTTTTTTCCACCTCGCTCCACAGGCAAAGCTCACAACGGTCAGAACGGGGAACTTGCTTGGGACTGGGGGTTGCAGTGAGCTCTGGGCGGACAGACAGTAAGCTTCAAGCGGCTCCTCGCAAGATCGCAGGAGGACTAGAACATAAGAACACCATTGCCACAGAGCACCTTTTGAGGTCTTGGCTTCAAGCTCAAGCCGCTCAGGCCGATCAGACCGTCAGGGCTTCATGGATTCTGCCAGGGGTGCAGCCTCAGGCCTTTCAGGAGTAGGCCAGAAGGCTCCACAGAAAGCCGCAGCCAAGGCAAGGCCGGCTAAGAGGACTTTGAAGGCCAGACCCCAGCTCCAGAAGATGCAGGCAGTAAGGATATTCCCCGATCCGAGGAGGATGATCAACTTCCCGAGGCTCCCATGAAATGGAAAGGACTTCTGCCCGGCCTGCAACCTCCAGTACTTCATGAGACCCACCGCTGCCTGAAAGAGCATCAGCAATAGAACAGAATATCCCAAGAAGTCGTGGACTATTCGTGAGGGAACTGCCCAAGTGTGCTTTGCGAAGTTGTAGCCGAAGAAGGAAGGGGTTTTCACGTGGGCCATGAATATGGCAGTGTACCCACCGATCGCAACCAAAGTGCTTAACATCATCACCCCGCGATGGGCAGATCGTTGCTCTTGCTTGTCTCCAAGAGACTCCGTGACGTAGGCCCAGCGACCCAACACCATCAAGCAGGGAAAAGCACAGGACATCAGAATCGGATGCCAGGTAAAGCTGGTGCTGAGGGTAGCGCTCCCCCCTGGCCCAGGGCCCAACATTCCGTAGGTCACTGCGACCGGCACTGCGAAGGCAGCGAGAATGAATATCGCATCAACACTGGCGGCCATGATGCGAAGGAATTGGGTTGCCTCGATTGCTTCGTTTCAATAGCAGCAAGCCACAGAACTCAAAAGCGCTTCACCAACCCACAGCCTACACTCACAAATTGCAACAGTTCAACAGCCATCTCCTCATTCATTGAAAGCACTCTGGCCAAGCTAAAGCAAGTGAACAAATCAGCCTGAGCTTAAGTGCAGCATGGATGCTCTTTCGCTACCGTGTAGAGCACAGGGCGACGGCCCCAGGAGGAGCGGGCACTCTGTGAGCCGACATGCCGGCTAGTTCAGGCCACACATGCCACGGAGGCGGTTCATATATCACAGCTCCCACCCAAATTACACAAAGAGACGAGAGTGAAAGCGGGGACAGAAGGTGCTGTCAAAAGAAGCTGTGCGACATGCATCATTCACCTCGGCTTGCAGATGTTTTTCCCTCGAAACGACAATACGTGTGTCAAGAGTTGGTCGGTGTTGCTGCTTCCTTCGTTTGCGTCTGGAGCGTGAGCTGCATCTTCAGCATATCGTGACCACAACAACGATGCCGCTGCGCTAATCACCGGCATCATTCTCACGATCGCCACCTTCACCGCCATCTTCACCACCCGCAACTAGCAACATCATCACCACCACAACCATCATGGACATCCTTGTTGTACCGTCGTCGTCGTGGTGGTGGTGGTGGTGGTGGTGGTGGTGGTGGGGGCGGCGGCGGCGGCGGCGCTAGTGGCACTGGCACTCGTACTCGTACTAGTAACTACTAGTACAGCAGAAGCAGTAGGAGTAGGAGGAGGAGTAGAAGTAGTAGTAGAAGTTGTAGTAGTAGTAGCAGTAGTAGTAGTAGTAGTAGTAGTCGTCGTAGTAGGCGCAACAGCGGCAGTAGCAGGAGCAGGAGCAGTACGGTGGCAGTCACAATAGCAGGAGTAGCAGCAGCAGCCGCAGCAGCAGCAGCAGGTCGCTATCGAAGTAACAGCAGCACAGCAGTAGTAATGTCAAAACAGCGCTCAATTTTGCCCAGGGCAGCCTCGGCCTCCTCTGGCGAAGGGCTTTGCAGTGGAAGGGGGACCTGCTGCGGAAGCTTTGCGCGGCATCCAAAGGAGAGGAGACTGCATACCCGGCACACGCTCTGATAAGTAGAGCAGTGTTGGGAATTCAATTCCTTGGAAGGCTCGGCTGCCTCCACAGCGGTTGGAAGGGCGTTTCCCGCCATCCATGCACCCACGAGTTCCAGGGCCTGGTATGGAAGGGCGGTGGTGCAGCCGTCCCTTCACGGATCCAGCTCTCATCAGGCCTCATTGATGGGTGTTAGCCGTCCTTCCAGATCGACCTGACTCGAGACAAGCATCAGATGGCCAGGACAGAGACAAAGGAAACGAGACTGCGCTCAACTTGTGCATAAAACTGTACTGTTCATGTCATGATATCCTGTCAGCACCGGTCCTAGAAGCATTCTCTATCGCCGCAGTGCAATACAAGCAGCAATAGGAGAGAAAGCCAAGAGACTGAGAGCAGAAAGACTGAGGGCGGCAATACAAACATAATGGTGCAGCAAGGGGCCTGCTCTTGCTGCTTCTGCGCCACGGCCTCTTTAGAGGCTTGCAGGCATTTCTCTGCTTGGCGGGCCGCGCTCTGCATGGACTCCTGCCAGGGTTTGATGCGTCTTCACAACTGTACGCATTTTCTGGGCGTGGCCTTCTAGCCTTAGGCCTACCGACTTGGTCAATCAACCGTTCCTTGGAAGCTGCACCAGCATCCGCCGCCTCGGCATGTGCCGCTCATGACGCACTGGAAGTACCGGCACCGGAAACTCTGTAACCCAAACCGTCAGCACAAAGGCCTCGCGGCGCTGACACGCTCGCTGCCTCGTCGCAGTGAGCAGGGCCTGAGAGAAGCGATCAACTGAAACGCATGACGCCAAATGCGCTCATGGGGAAGAAAATCAAAGCTGTAAGTGTGTAGAGCTTGTGATCATCACGCTTCCATTGTTGTTGATACTTCCCTTCCTTGTAATTGCATGCCTCGCCCCCACATCATCGGCCTCGATGCCCAGTATTGTCGCCTCTGCCTGCGGATGCTCATAGGCAACCAGGTAAAACTGGGCTACACACACACACACACGCACACGCACACGCACACACGCACACGCACACGCACACACACCTGGAATGAGGTAGCCGAAGCCATGCATGCCAGCATGCTTTGTCGGCCTCCATCTCCAGCCGCGATTGCTGGACCAGCTCTTGGTCGGCCGTTTCGAGCTGCTGGCTGAAGAAACTGCCAACTCCTTCGACCGCCTCGCCCGAATCGTGGCATGCACGCGCGGCATGACTGCATACTTTCGTCTGCTGGGTGTCAGGCGACAGCATGAAAGCTACTCCGCTCGCCCGGCTTCTTCTTGAGCGCCAGGGTCGCCGCAGTCAGCAAGGAATTTTCAGCTCCTGCAAACAAGCACAGCATCTCAGGCAGTAAAGCAGATGTCAATCTGAAATCTCATATGACATGATGAAAGCCGAACCGGATGAGAGCATGCGCTGAAAGCCCACCTGTGTCAAGGAGATGCTGCTGCAGGGCAGCGAAGCACTCCCACCACTCCTCGACACGAACATCCAGGACAACTGTTCAGTAGCCGGCGCGTAAACCTTACCCCCTAGCTTGTTCCGCCTCACTGCCTCGCATCCGAACTTCACTGAAGCACAACCATCATTACTAATGTTCTAGGTCAACCTTGCTCACGAGTCACATACGATAGGTCCCGCCACAAAGGCCACTGACCACTCTAACACATGAAGGCATGTCAATAGAAGGCACGGAAAACCCATCCCCAAGATCGTTCTCATCATCAACGAAGTCGTCGTCCTCCTCACCATCCTCACCATCATCATCCCCGCGATATCATCATGGAATGACTGCGTGCTCGAATAAAGCAACCAAGTCGAGGGTGTCCGGTGGGTGGTTATGTGCTGATGACGATGACATGACCATGACGACCATGGTGATGATGATGTTGATGTTGATGATGTTGATGATGTTGATGATGTTGATGATGTTGATGTTGATGATGTTGATGATGTTGATGACGATGATGATGATAAAGATGATGAGGAGGAGGGGAGGGGGGACGACCATAACCATGAAGATGATGATGTTTGTGTTGCTCGCTCCGGTACTACTTCCTTGAGACAACGTTTGCCATGTCCTGTTCTCGCTTATTCCGCCCCGCCGGAGCAGGGGGCTGACCCAAAGAAAGAGCCCTGGCAAAGGATAACCACTGCACCGGCTCGGCTTGGCGTTTGTTTTGAGGTCGTCTCGGACGCCGTCTGGCTTACCGGGTTGATCCGTTAATCCGATTTTCTCGAGCACGGTCGGATCTGTTGGTGTTCGCCGCCGTGGCCATATCGCGCACGGGAAGCTGTTGGGGTTTCTTGGGCAATTGGCAAGGCTGAGTTTGTCGGCTTTCTGAATCGCGGTCGGGACAAGCGTGCTTATCGGGTATGCTGTTATCAGTGGGCTGTCTGCAGCCCGGTCGGGCAATGTAGTCTGATCGGGATTCCGGAGCGCTTGGTCCTAATTTGCAATATTTTACCTAGTACCGATTTTGATGACAACATTGAACCATTGGTTGATGGTGAAGACGAAGAGGATGGTGATGCTCATGAGAAAGACTATGAAGGTGATAATGGTGGTGGCGGTGGTGGTAGTTCCAATGTTGCTGCCGATGCTCAGAAGGAGGAGGAGGACGTGCAAGAGGAGGAGGAGGAGGAGTAAGGAGGAGGAAGGAGGAGGACGAGCAGGAGGAGTTAGGAGGAGGCAGAGGAAGAAGAGCAGGAGGAGGAGGAGGGTGAGATCGCGTGCTGGGACCTGTGGACAGGAGGACTGATTTGCTTCTTGGATACTCATCTGTTCATGATGGCGATGAAGATGGTGATGCTGAAGAGGCGAAGGAAAAGGAGGCGTAAGCAGGATGAGGACTGTGGACAACGGTTGTTTTCATGGCCAAGCAGATCATCAACTAGGCTCCCAACACATCCTGTTGCACATTCCCGCGACCGCTGCCATGACCACCACCACCATCAGCACCACCAGCACCATCAACGCCATCATCATCGTTCAACAGAACTGGTAGCACAGTACCCGAGTCAGAGGAAGCGTCAAGTTAACCCACAACTCCCAGAAGTGCTTGTAGACTCCTCCTCACGAGCCCAAGTGCCCTCGGCGAGGCATTTCAGCGATGCTTCGGCTTCCGAGGCCTTCAGACGGCGCTTTTGCAATGCCGCCGTCTCCTGTGGCCGGGACGGGTGGCCTTTTTCCCGCTTTACGTGTCACTCGAGAAGCAAAGCTCAAAGCTGTCCTGGATAACGTCCTTGGCAAGGCCCCGCTTTCGCTCGAGTTCCTGTGAAGGGAGTGGAAGCCACTTTCACTGAGACTCAAGCTGAAACCGTAAACACACGAAACTCTAAACCCGGAAACGTAGTCGTCCTGCTCTGTCTCGGCCACTTCAATTTCCGTTTCTTTGGCTGCTGCCTGCGAGGCCCCAATGAAACAAATTGGGCCTGTCGCTCCGCAACGCAGTGCACAGAGCAGAATCATTTGATCCCTGGATCCTGGATGTTTTCACCCCGACCCTAAACCCCTAAACCCCTAAACCCTAAACTCTAAACCGTTTTGGGAGCGCACAAGACTGGAAGGGTGCCTCTGCAGCAGCGGCCGAATGGCACGCAGAGACTTCTGAGGCGAGAGCAGCCGTGGTCGCAGAGTCCTTTCCGCTAGGACACCATCTCCAGATATGCATCTATGTCTGTGTGTAGGCCTATGTATACGTGTATGCATGCATGTATGTATGCATGTATGTATGTATGTACGTATGTCTGTATGTATGTATGTATGTATGTACGTCTGTCTGTATGTATGTAGATGTATATGTATATGTACATATGCGTATGTACATATACATATATACATGTGTGCGTGTGTATGTACATCACATAATCTGTGTATATATATATATATATATATGTATATATATATATATATATATATATATATTTACTTATTTGTTTATATTTATATACACATAACATATGATTACATGTTATTCCTATATACTCATGTGCATTACATACATACATACATACATAACTACATGCATACATACATACATACGTACATACATACATGCATTCATTCATACATGCATGCATGCATGCATACATACATACATAATGCATACAGCATACGTACATGAACTTTTTCATGTCAGCGCAGCAAAAGGTATCTGTTATCGTAGAGCTCTGGCAATCTTTGCGCACTGCTGCGTGCCTGGGCTGCCAAGTCCATCTCCGCTTTTTGCAGAGCCTCCTGCAACAGCACGTTGCTTCGCATCACGCTACAAAGTTACAACCAGCAGGGAAAGCTTGACTGAGGCAGCTAACTAAAAGATATTAACAGTGGCCTCAATCGTGACCTTCGCAGCCTCCAGCTTGCTTTTGCCATCCAGAAGTGCATCTCGCGCTATACCCAGCAAGCGCACCTGCAGATAAGGCCACGGTGTAAATCAAAGCTTCTGCGGATGCTTTCGGCTTTGCGCTGTGCCTGATGCGGATGCAACCTTGGCTGCAGTATGCTCCAGACTGCTCTTCGAACCGGTGACCAGGAATGCACGGTGCCAACCGAGTGGCGTCGTGTCACCGTTTGTGCAGATGGAATGATGCAAGCTCTCCTGACATGTGCAGGCCTGATGCCAACAGACAGGCGCAGAACCCTGATAGCAGCCAAGCTTCAATTAGCATTTGCCGCGCTGGCAAAGGGTAGTCATCAAGCCGAAGAATCTCCTGACCAGCAATCCAGTGAATTGACCGGACTGGAGGCTCAGCTTCAGAATCTTGCTGTCCACGCCTTTTCCATTGCCGAGATTGGAAAGGTTCTAGGTGCCATCTTTGGGCTTCTTAAGCGGCTTCCTTGCTTACAGCTAAGGAAAGCGAGGCCGCGGAGGCGGCGAAAAAATCCGGCTTCAACTTGCCACTGGCGTGGCGGACTTCATCCCTGGATGTCACACCAGAGAGCACCAAGAGGGTGCGCATGCCTTTCAGGACCAATAGGACGAAACTGCGATTTCGACTGCTGTTGCCCAAGCCTGCCAAGTTTCCGAAGGCGATATCGGTATCCAGTCCTGCAGTCTTGCAGTGACGGGGCCAGCCAGACACTTCTCGTGCTAGCTGCAAACAGGTGGCTGTCGCCCACCATCACCATTCTCCGAGCTTTCGGTGAGCCCAGTGATGCCCGGATGATCTGTGCGAATTCGATGCTGGGCTTGCCTCACAGGGAGGCGGCATGTCATGCACACATTCACGCAAACAGACAGAAAGACCGACACTATGTGTCAAATCAGGCACTCATGCAAAGCAGCGTTCCGGGTCCTGCTACAGCATCTGCCCCTCTCTCACCGGTGCGCCCGGCAGCAGCGGCGATGGCCGCAACCACTGAGCCAGCGCCGGGCCACTGCTGGGTGCCGGAGCCCAGCTGCCCGAAAAGGTCCTCTGTCGACACTAGGCTAACTAGGCTAGCTGCCTTTGGATTGGTGCGACAGATTTCAAGCGTTAGGCAGACGGTCACAAACAAACGCTTCTGAACTGAAGATACGAAAACTGAGCAGCCAAACCCAGAATGCCGTAGCAACGAACAACAGGCGATACCGTGCAGCATAGCATTACATCTCGCATCGCATGCGACCTTGCAAACTTCGTCAGTGTCTGTCTTGCAACACCAGGTATCCTGCATCATCCGACACTCTGTGACCTCAAACCACTGTCGGCAAACTAGTTAAGCATGTTGCATGGTGTGTATCGTCCTCATGTCGTACTATGCTGTCTTGTTTTTCTGACAGGTATCCTTGGTAATTTTGCAGTATCTAGCACAGCAAGGAATCAGGACATAGTCTTTAGCACCATAGTGTCTCGACCTTTATTACTTGAGGTGGGCTACAAAGCTTATAATCCTCGCTGCATCTTGCTGGTGTGCATGAGACTTTCTGTTCTGGATAACTGCTCGTAAATAGACATGGTAAAAGATGTGCGTCTTTTCATTCGCCATCGTATGCGCATAGAGAGGACGGAACGAGAGGGCGAGGCTGAGAGACAACGATCGCGAGCGAGCGAGAGCGAGAGAGAGAGAGAGAGCGACAAAAAGAACTGCGTGCATACGCATGTGTGCTTGCTGTTTGCATTGTTGGTATTTGCTCATGCATGCATGCATGCATGCATGCAGGCAGGCAGGCAGGCAGGCATGTACCGGCCTATCCATCTAATTACTGTGTGCATCTGCACCGATCGAAAGTGTGTAATTCCAGCTTCTGTTCGAGTATGATGCAAGGTGACAAAACCACCACACACCTGCACGTACATCCAACGTGCGAACAAGTGTCATCGTTGGATGCAAAGAGGGGCAGTCCATGCCGCACTAAATGGGCCGCGATGGCGATCTTGTAGTAGTTCAAATGCTGATCCAGGCCTGAAGCGTCTGTATGTACTACCTGAACACCTCATTCGAGCATGCTTATCTCGATGAGAAGTTGCCGAAGAGAGCCAAACTCAAAAGCATCATCAATAACTGAAGGTGTCTGTGGCTGCGACCACAAACAACGGCACCACTGCCTTCGCAGGAAACCACGCTGCCGGCTTGGTCTTTTGCAAAGCAGGTGCTGGTGCAGAGCTCCACAAGATTCTAGCAATAGAAGCCAGTTCTGGTCCAAGCGGCTATTTCCTTCGCCTAGCCTCGGCGGGTGAAAGATGCGTCGTGCAACAACGTGCACGAACACTGCAGAGCTGAGCTGTATCACAGGAGAGTCGTAAGCCGCGGGCTCATCGATGGCTTCAGCAATGTCTTCCTTGGTCTTGCCTGTGAAAAGCTCTTTCTCACAGCCGATCAGTTTTGTTGCCACCAAGGATTTGCTACTGCGCCACTTCGGATCCGGCAAGGACGTAACCAAAATAATTGTACTCTCGGAGCTTCAATGATTCACGGAAGTTTAGCACCACGACAATGCACCAGCGATAACATGCTGTGAGACAAGGAAAGAAAGGCGAAACGACGAAACCTGCAGCAGACTACAACATTCAGAATGGAACGGTGAAACATGTGTAGCATTCAACCACTGAGCAGTGAAGCAATCTAGCAGCATGCAGATTGGAACGGATTACGAAGGCATGCAACAAGATGCTCACAGAAATATGCCATCCACGCGTTGTACCTGTTCATAGTGTATGCCATATTGTAGGCATGTGTAGATGCATATACTTAGATTGCATGTATACCTGCATGATACGTACAGGCAGGCAGACAGGCAGGTATGTACCTGTATATATGGAATGTGGATATATTGGATCAGGTTAATACGGATGTATGGATCGATGGATGGATGGACGGATGGATGCATAGATCGCGTTTATGTCCTGTATGTGCGCGCACATGAAATTGGCAGATTCCCTGTTGGATAGAGCAGACATCGGACACCGAACGGCGCAGCAGCGGTATAATTGCGAAATCAGGGGGGCGGATGCATACGGATGTCGCAGAGTTGTACACTATGCACCGTCACCCACATGCCTATCCCGAAAAGGCGGGAAGGCGGGCTGAAGGCTTTTGCTGCCTGCATCCTCGGGTCCACCCCGAGTGCGGTAGCCGAGCGCCTCGACCTCGTCTCGCAGCCCAGCCTCGGGTCTTCGCCCGGGCTCAAAAGGTCCCCCGTGGGTGGTTCCAGTGATAGAGTCTGAAAGAGTTCCGAGGTGTGGCAGTGGCGGGCCGGCAAGCTGAGGTCAGGCGGTTCGTACACAGGCTTGTTGCAGGATATTTCTGATGTCCGAGATTTACAGATGCCCGACAAGCCCTACAGACTCTCGCCGAATTGGGTCAACTGCTTCAGAGACCTTAGCGCGAATGTAGAAATGACCAGCGGTTGCCAAGCGTTGCAACCTCTGTCCATGCCCGAGCAACCTCACCAACCACATAGATGTCTCGATCTTTGGGGACTCCACGTCTCTCCTGGAGATGGAAAGAACTGACAGAACTCTTAAGGGTTGTACCAGCTTTGCAACATGCAGTTCTGCGGAACCATGCTGGGTCTCCAGAAGTTGCGCGACCGCTGCAGCGCTGTTATAAACGTGCTGTTCTTCAGCCCAGTCCACACCCAGCAACCTCAATCGGCCAGCAACCTTGGCTACTGTTTTGCGGCAACGCAAAGGCATGTCAGCGATGCAGAATCAATGACACAAGAAGGGCAATTCGGACAGAGTCCAGGATTTGGGCCAGCTTCAGGCATGCAACATCAGCTCGGGTCCGCATGGCATTGTTCGTTGCAAACACGACGACCTTGCCCGACTTGCGCAAATCAGCCAAAGCCTGTTGGACGCCATCTACCTGCCACCAGCTCGTCGTCTGGAGGCGAGCACAGACAACAAACACTCACCAGTTTGTCGCTCCCTCAGCAAATATCTCTCTGGGAGGTGTTGATGAGTCCAACCCCCGGAAGCACCAGCTTGTCTCCGATCCAGATCACGCCGTCAAGGTCGAAGAGGAAAACATCCACACCTGCGCCAGCCGTGGGTGTGCCAGATCCCGCAAGGCTGTGTCTGGGCTCCCGAAGCACGATGCCGAGGTGCTGTTCAGAAGCTTCCGCGCTGCTGTCTCGTCCAGCTCACGGCTCTGGGACCAGGGAGCCGAGAGTGCAAGGCTCGGGGCGGCTTTGCGCTTGTCCACCGCTTGCCACGCGCGCAGCCTGAGGCCGCAGTAAGCAAGCCTGGCACATCGCAAGCGTCACTGTGACAAGTTTGCCAAGAAGCAGAAACGTAGCAGCCACAAAAGCCACCAGCAACCGTCTCGGTCGTTGTAGCGGCATGGCTATGGTGGCTACAGCTGGTTCACCTCTCAAATCAAATCCCTCTGTGCTAGCTCTTTTCGTGATAGTTGTGTGTTCAACCTGTGGCTTCGACAACCTGCCAGCATCATATGTCCGCAGGGGGGCACGGCACATCGCGGCACGCTGGAATGGGTTCGGGCTTCATGCCTGGGCTTGGTGCAAACATGTGCAAGCTCCTTGACGACCTTCTCGCATTGCTGTGATCTCTGCGATTTCTTCAGGACCTGAACTCGCAACTGAGAGGCCATACGGACACAACGATCTGCAACTTCGCAGCACCAACGCATGCAAAGTCTTGCTTACAGCTTTGGGCCTCTTGGTGGACGACAAAGCTCAGTCGTCGTCGGATTCTCTTCCTGCCAACCATGTCCAGTTTCGGGAAGCTGAGTGGCGCTGTGCCTGTGAACCAACCCACCTGCCTGGCTGCGAGAGCCCCGTCTGTCAGACCGAGGTTCCCTTCCAGCCTGCAGGATATTGAAGGATTCCCCTGCTACCACGGCCTTGAGGTGTGCGCAGGAAGCCTCGCCCGGAGCGCGCCGAGAGTCATGGACTGCAAGTCCACGTTCACCAGGATGGACTGGACCTTCACAAACCGAGCAGCTCCGCCAAGCTCCGTGAAGCTCTGGAGCATCCAAGCCGGCCTCTGCAATCAACCTTGCATCTGGGATGTCGCAGGCAACCTGGCCATCAAAAACGAGCTCAGCCAGTCTTCAAGTAACGTGGCCGCAGCATTGGAGCCTGTGCGCTGCTCGTCACACTGGTCAGAACTTCGGCACTCTCCTCCGGAGCTCCGCTCGTGACCACTGCCGGGCTTTCATCGGGCTCCTCCTCGTTCCGCGTGCTTCATATCATTTTCCAATCCCGAATGACATGACGTGTCAGGCACGCCTGCTTCTCTCTTGTAAACTCGGCCGTTCCACACTTCTGGATCTTGCAAGGTACCTTGCAGGGGACATGACTGTGGCATGAGGAGACCGCTGAAGCTCAGCCCATCGAAATCGCCCGCCTCCTCTCCTGGAGAACTCGGAGCCTTGGCCTTCTGTGCCATGCTGCCCCTGCACACGGTGGCTAAGCATGTTCATCCGTGGTGGCCGTAGCGGTTGACAAGATGCCTCATATGACTTACGGTAAGCTCCAGGCCTTGTGGTTGAGGCCGCCTATGAATTACTTGAGCCCGTGCCAAGAACGTGTTCCAAGCTCGAGAAAGCAGTGCGACCCCTCGATGATTCTCTGTGCTAATCTGCACCTGAACCCGGTGATGCTCACCAGGACGTTGATGATGATGATGATGACGATCATGACGATGGTGATGGTGATGCTGATGCTGATGATGATGATGATGGCGATGCTGATGGAGATGGTTATGATGATGCTGATGCTGCTGCTGCTGCTGGTGGTGGTGGTGGCGGCGGCGGTGCTGCGGCTGCTGACGGTAATCATAATAATGTGAAGAAAGAATGCACAGGCACGGCGATGTCTCTTCTGGCTTGCTTCCATGAACTTCATGAGAACGACAAAGCTCTTACTTCTCCAACCCTTGCTGGTTTTGCTTGTTGGGGGTATGGGGCCCCGCTCTCTCTCTCTCTCTCTTTCTCTCTCTTCCCTTATTGTGCGGCGCACCAATGTCTGCCAATGTCTACCTTGCCTGTCGTTGCAGCATTGCTACAGCATCGCAGTCAGCTCAGCTCCGGCACTGTCAATTGCGTGAGCAAGCTATGCCAGGTCTGAAATATACATGTTTAAACCAAAGTAGAGCTAAGGTTTGTAAAGTGCAGGTAGATGTAGTGAAGTGGATGTAGTGAATCGGAATGAAGTTCTGCTATGTTCTGGTTCGTTGTGTTGCGTCATACTATGCTATGCTATGTTTTGCTTTGTTTTGCCACGCCACGAAGTTATGTTGTGCTCTGCTATGCTAGCATGCATGTATGTGCACATGTGTGTACATGTAGCTGCTGTTTCATGCACATACGCCTGTGCGGATCGGTGTCCAAGAAACAGTTGTGCGCAGAAACACTGAAAGTGACAGGTGCCTGCTGATAGAAGGTGACACGCCAGTAGCCTCTCAGGTCGGCTCCTTGAAGTCTGGACACCACCGAGAAATTTCGCCACACGTTGCCCGTAAGTAGTTCCGAGGAGTTTGGATGTTGAGCCGGCAGGAGCGAAGAATCTCACAAGCTCGTAGTGTCTAGCTGTGATGTATGACTGTATGACAGATATCCTTGCCTCTTTACGAAAACTTCTGCGAAGCTATCTCCCGAAGGAGTTGCAAGGGCGGCCAGAGCATCTGCAGCACTCAGGAGTTCTTGGTCACAGCTTCGAGCTGTCCACAATCTCCTCCAGCGCTACAATGAGGCTCTTCACGCAGTAGAGTCGAGCCAAGTCCTGTAGCCACTGCCCCATCTTGCGCGAGCCATGTCTGTGCCTTGCACCAGGAAGATGGCATCTGAAGGCCCTGAAGTTGCTGGGAAGCGCACCTTTTATGGGAATGTTCTTGATCCATCCTTGGCATCGCCTGCCAGCGGGGCAGCTCAGTAATGGCACGTTTGCTTAGCAGGCGCTTCCCTGAGGCTGTTGCATTCCACTGCGAGGCTTCTGACTCCAACCTGAAGCCGCAAGGCCGCTTTAAGCCGCTGGTTTTTGTGTAGTTCGAAAGGCCGGCTGCGGGCCTCAGCACCTCGAGCTCTTTCTGCTGCTGCTGGTGAAACCGCTCCAGCTCCTTCTCTTGATGCCTGGTGCTGTGGAGAGATGGCATCGAGCTGGCACGAGCTTTGTGCCCTCCCTTCGTGCCCTCGCCTCTGCAGCCGCCGACGTAATTCGTCCAGTTGCTGATCTTGGCGCAACTGGCACCGGGCACAAAGCCAAGACCATCTTCAGAGTCTGCACCTTCACGCACCCTGGCGGAGGCCTGCAGCTCCAGCAGGGCTGCGCGGTCCTGTTGTAGGCGATGTACCCGGGACATACTTTCCGCCTGCCCAGAAGCATCTCAACCACCCTTGCTCGAGGCTTGAAACTCTCAAGTGGCACCGCCTGCAGCGCCGGGTCTTCCTGGCACAGCCCGTGCATCAAAAGGGCACAGGCAGCAAGGCGACATTCCAGTGCTTGCGAGGGGCATAAGATTCCTGCGCTGGCTGGCCGTGAAGCTGCATGATCTCAGGAAGTTGCCGACGTCACACAGCACAAATCTCCCCGACCTCCCTAACACTCCCGGGGAAGCTTACCATGCTGCCATTATCTGCCACTGCACCGCCCTATCTCGCCACTCAGATTCCAGTCTACTTTGAGCGCCAGACACTCTGTGGATCTGCATCGTCCTTGCCAGCCGCAGGACTCCATGACACACCATGTCCATGCACATGCCAGTGCACCGTCCCGAAAGATGCGATGCAGCAACGCTCGTGACAAGCAATCTGGTCCTCGTCGTCGTCTGTGACCTGTGCCAGATACCACTCTGAACCCGAAGAAGGCACTCCGATCCTAAGATCTCTAGTGTCCTCCATGCAGTCTACACTGAGCTCATTCGCGAATGGCGGTTCATATCGGCACTCTGTGAAATCATGCTTCTGATCGGTAGCGGCAGGTCAAGGAGTGTGTACGATTCAATGGTTATGATATTTTCCGCCTGCTGCAACACTACGCTTGTCGTCAGTACCCAGTACCGGTAGCAGCAGCAGCAGCAGCAGTAGGAGACGTTCATCTCACACTGTTGTGGTTTTGCTTGTCCGTACAAGTCAACAAGCGCCACCTCGGTTTTGCTCGAAGGCGACGAAGAGTCCTCGCTCTCCTCATCCTGAAGATAAAGGCTCTTATGCGTTCTAACTGGTCGGCTTCGAAGAAATAGCTGTTGGTTGATCATTATTTTTGTCATCGCTACCATCGCTTTCCTTCTCAAATTCAGAATGACTCTATGACTCCTATTGCTTCAACCGTGATGACTAGCCGCCCGTGTACCTTGCGGCACCGGCTTAGTGCGATTGCTGCTCTTGACCTCCTAAAGTGCGATATGCTTACTGATCCTGGCTCAAAGGGCGGATCTTTTATCTTGAGCACACCCGGCTCGGGTCCTCGTCACTGTCGCTTGGCTCTGTGCCTCAGCGGCGCTTATCCCAACATATCCCAACGTGCCCAAACTCACAGCTCCCGATAGCGTAAGCCCGTGAGGCCCCAGCTGGCATTCGCCTTCTGTTTCGCCAGTGCCTCCTCTTTTGCACGCGCCTCCTCCGCGAGTTCCCCGGCATCCTGACTTTCCTTTGTCTCTTGCTCGCTTGTGGCGATCTGAACAGCAGTCGTAGTCGTGATGGTAGTAGGGGTCTCTGACGCGGTGCTCGTTGTAGTAGTAGACTTTGCGGTCTCGGAGGTGCTGGTCGTGGTAACAGGCGAGGTAGAAGAAGTGCTGTTGGCGACGGGCGACGTAGACGAGGTGCTGGTGACATCCTCGCTACCTCCCATGTCGAGAGACTGCAGAAACTTGAAGCAAGTCTGCTACACCATGTTTGCACCATGGTTGCTCAGAAGAGCATACCCTGCACCGGCCTTCGGCTGCTCCAGCTGCAGCTGCGGCATCTTCTGCCTGAGATGGCAGCACGGAAGCGGCACGATGCGGTCTGTCAGCACGAACTGGAGACATACCAGTCGAGCTGCAGAGAAGGTTGCTGGCGACCAAGTGCCGCCACTCCCCTGCAACACTTTCTGCCCTCGAGAACTGATGTGCGGAGGGGAAGCCGACACATGTTAATTTTCATGTTGTGTCGGTGGTGAGGTGCAAGTGTGCCAGCAGACATTATCCCCGAATGCCGAGTCTTGTCCAGCACGTCCTTCGTGAAATCATCCGGGCCGACATGTGATGGCTCTTATACTCTACTGCAAAAGGCAATGCTTAGCTCTCAATGAAACGTAAGGCTCTTGCAGCAACACTGACACCAGTCATCATGATGACATGTATAACTACTGAAGCAAACCCGGATTTAGAAGCATCATCAGCTCCGGCCTCCGGCACCAGCTTCCTCGATCGCTCGTTAGACAGTTCCTCCTTGACACGACTTTTAGGGGTTTCGGTGATCAGGCTTCGGGTAGCTACGAAACCACGGACCCGAGGCCCATGTAACCTGCAATCCATGCTACCCACCCCACTTACAGGACCTTTTGACTTCTTGAAGCAATTTCGGGGTGGTTTGCAGGAGGACCTTTCATTTTTCGCTGGTCTGTCCAGGATTTTAGCCTTCTTCGCTTCTTTGCTCGGTTCCCTCCCCTTTCCCTCCCTCTGAAACGCCTGCCCCCTCCCGCCTTCTCTGTCCTCCTTTTCACCCTTCCTCAGCCTCCCCCTGCCCACCTCCGCTCCCACCGCCCCCAACCCGTCTTCCCTTCTTTGCTGGGTTCGTTTTCCTTCCCTTCCCTCTGCAACGCCTGCACCCCCCTGCTTCTCTCTCCTCCCTTCCCCCCTGCCGCTTGTTGCGACATGACTGCACCGGAAACTTAAACACTCAATCCGAAGCCCTGGCCTTGGACAATATTCTGTTTGTCTGCATAACCGGACACATAAGGGAACTCGGAAACGGCTCCAGAGCGGCTCTCGCGCAAGCGGCAAGCGGTTCAGTTACGTCAAGGTGTATCCGCAAAACCCCATGGCCCACGCCGCCTCACACTGCCTGTGCCTTGTTGCTTTACACAAGACATCCCAGTAAAACTCGTCGAGAAAGGCAATGCTAAGCCCTAAGCCCGAAATCTTCAAAAGGCAAACACCAGACCACTAAACATCGCAACAGCCCGCAAGCTCAAACCTTCGGCCCGCCGGGGCAGTGGCTGCCAAGAGCGGTGGCACGAAGGACAGATTTTCATCGCTGGCATTGCTCTCACCAACCTAGCCCAGAGGAGGCCCTTTTCTCTGGTGAGTTTGGCTTCCGATTCGATGGGGGTTTAGCCTTTGGAGTTGAGGACTGCAGCGTGCCCGAGGGACTGTCAGAGGGTATGAAGGGATGTTTCAGCATTTCACAGTAATTTCAATGTCTGTCAATCAGTCCATATACGAGCGCTTAGCATATACAAGCGCTTGTATACAAGCGCTTAGCATATCCAGTTTTTGAACATGCTTCTCAACAGACATGCCTAACATGTCATGGTGCAACTCATCAGAGCTACACAGTGACGGCAGCCACTTTACTCTTTCCGGGCTACTCAACTGCAACAGATGTGTTCAGCCTTCTTGTTTCCCCTCCTTTCCGCTAGTGGAAAGCCGAACACACAAGCCAAAGCCCAGCAAAACAGGGACTGCCTTGATCGCGGGGACATTGGACAACAGCACCTGGGTGGCAGTGGCTGGAACCACCAGCCCCAGCCGTCAAAGCACAACCGACCATCCCGTCCCTACCTTGCCTCATCGCTTGGCGCCGCAGTTGTCGTTGTGGCTGTGCTTGTCGTGGTTCTTCGTGTTCTTGTGCTTTTCCAGCTGGAGTCGATGGCAGACCCGGTAGAGTTCTTGATGTATTTGCTGCCGGTGCTCGTGGTCGTGGTGGTGGTTGTGGTTGTCGTGGTGGTGGTCGTGGTCGTGGTTGTACTTGTGTGCTTGTAGTAGTCCTGCAGATAATGGTCAGCCACCATCATGTGTACCTGGCATAGTAAAAGAAGCCGCAACGACCGGGTCCGATCATGTCAGCTACAGAGCAAAGCATCTGGATCGTCCGAACCATCTGAAAAAAGTCATACATCTATGGTCATGCTTCATCGCGTTTCCCGTTGCGCCTCTCTGCTTGCCCCAGAGCCCGACATAAGTGCTCGCTCGAAGGCGCGTTCATGATCTAGCCTCGATGCAGAAAAGCCACGCCACTCATGCCCGAACAATAAATTCCAGATCTGTCCAGATATGTCCCGATATCAGAAGCGTGACTGCAGTCGAGCAGCAGCCTGTCACCTTGACCAGGTTTTGCATCCCGCTTGACGCTGCTGGCATTCACCAGAACGAGCTGCGTGCTGGGCCCTGGATGCGGGATATCTTGCAAGGCCAGTATATAAATGCCAGTAATCACCAGAACAGCAAACGATGCGATGTCATCAATCCATCACTAGTCCCCACATGCGGGCTGTCCTGACCGACTTTGGGATGTCCGGCCGAAACCCCAAGCTTCTTCCTTATGGTTGAGGCCGTTCACAAGTGCACAGGTGCAACATCTCGGCGATGTGTCGGCATGCGGAGCAGTCCCGGATGACTGAGGACCCACACATGTGCAGACCGCGGCAGTCGCTCCACTATTGGCACCTGCTGCCCGACATGGGTGGCGTGGTATGAAGCTCACACACGCCATGCCAACGCGATGGATGCTCTCTGACACAAAACAGCAACTTCAACAGCTGTGACGTGGACCCTGTCCAGAGCATTTTCCTCACCGCGGCCTCACAAGGCAACTAGCCATGTGCCGACAGCTTTTTGAAAACTGGGCTGGCGCCAGCCAACCGAGACTCCAGCTGTCTTCTTTTGCTGCCAAATCCTCCACCTGGTGCGCATCCTGGCCAACCATGTCGGCGAACGACAGTCAACAGTCAACAGTTCGCCATGGCATGTCCACTCTGAAAGCTGCCTTGACCGCCGCGGGCGGGTGGGACTCCTCCTCCTGACGCGCATCGCCAATTCATACTATAGTTATTCTCAAACTGTCAAAGCGAGACAGTGCGCTGAAAATGCCTGCTCGTCGTCGCATCCCTGAAGGAACAACGTTGCAGAGAGGAGCTGCGCAATGAGGACGGAGCCGCGCAGCACCGCCCTCAGCTGCCTTGTGACACGCATCCCACAACTCAACTGACTCTTGCCTTCGCAAGATCGCATCATCCCACCGGACGACACAGCACCGCACCTCATGCAGCCTTGTAGTCGGCGCTGCCTCTCGGCAGTTCCACCTTGACACATTGAGCATTATGTCCAGGAAGCTTCGGAGACTCTACGAAGCAAGATGCGATGCAACGTGAGGAAGTGATTGAGGAGCTCCCGTAACACTGCGAAAGATCTGGCGATGACTAGACTCGAGAGATTTGTTCGGCTGGGCGCTTAGAGCAGACTTGGGCAGCATCATGCTGCACCTCTTGCAGCACAAACGCGATCGAGGGGCCCAATGCCCTATGCACTGTGAAGATGCAAAGCTAACGAGGTCGCTAACGCTGCTGCATTGCATTCTGGGAGGCTGACGTGAAGGGAATTTCGCAATGCCCGCAAGTTCACGCCGGCAAGTGAAAGGCCTGCTATATAGATACGAATGACGCTCAAAGCGCTGCGGAAGACGTGAAGAGCCTGATGCATGCATGCTTGTGTGTGTGTGTGTGTGCGTGTCAGCGTGTGGGCGTGTGGGTGTTTACGTCTGTTTGTCAGTCTGTCCATCTGTCTTGCAGACCCGACTTATAGGCCCTCTTGCTCCCTTCGGCACCAGACATTGACATGCCAGGAGCACTCGTGCTGCATGCGTCCTACTGCGCCTGTACTGTCACCGCTGAGAGTGCTCATGATTTCAAGAACGACTCAGGCGCTCATCTCACAGAGCTCTTATTCATTTACACGTAACTTTATGGACATGGTAGCACTCACTGCGCCACATTGCAGACCGCTCTTTTTTAATCGAGTGCCGCATACTTATGATGCTGCAGCTGCTCCAACCGCATCGGCCAGGGCATCGACGACAGCCTGCGACAATCTGCAACATCGCATCGACTCTTGAGGCTGGATGGCAGAGGAGCGTGTGATTATCCAAATCGAGCTGCGCTCCTTCCGCACAGGGCCATCCAAGAGCAGCTCGACCCTCTGTGCCATGAGCTTGTAGCTGTCTTTCGCCTGCCAAAAGCCCTGAGGTCAAAACATGCAAAAGCCGCCTACACCCGGTGCCTTCGTATCAGCATCAGACTGTCGCACATTAAACCTAAGCGAAGGCCGTCAAGCACTCGCAACACTCCGCAAAAGTCGGGTGGGTGAGCTGATAGCACGGCCTCAACTCTTTAAACCAACAAGTGCTCACGGTAGTCTGCAGCGGCTGCACTCATGAAATGCTCACTGTGCATCTGTCGACGCAGCATGAGCCCATCTCATCTTCAAGGCAACGAAAAGTCGGGAAGTGATTAGGGTCCACCTGCATAAACCACACCTAGATCCCCTCGCATGCTGGCAGTAGTAGTAGAAGCAGCAGCAGCAGCAGTAGCATTAGCAGTCGCAGTGGCAGTGGCAGTGGCAGTAGCACTAGCACTAGCAGCAGCAGCAGCAGCAACAGCAGCAGTAGCAGTAGCAGTAGCAGTAGGAGCAGCAGCAGCAGCTGCGGTTGTTCTTGTTGCTGCTGTAGTTTGGTGTTGTTGCGGTCGTCGTCGTAGTACCGGCCGCAGCTGCACCAGCTGTAGCAGCAGTAGAGCAGTGGCGTGAAACTGCCGCCATGGTCGGATCGTTGGGACAGCAAGCGACTGCAAACAGAACACAACGGGGACACAGATCTCCTCTTTTGCATTACCATCATATACGACGCATCTACTGCAGACAATGATTCCGAAATATGACGTTATGATCCGGTATCCATGCAGCACCATCTATCATCCGGAAGACATACACCTTCGCTCAGCTTCGACTGCAATTGATGCTATGCACAAATCGCATCAGTCTGCGCATAATTCGAGGGCCAACGCTTGGCGCAGAGACGCGCGTTCCACTAAAACCCTCACATTGAGGCAGAAAGCACTTGCACGCAGAGAAATCGCGTCCAGGTGCCGCACTAAGGTCAGGATTTACGGTGCAGGATCCCCTGAAGGTGTGGTCAGAGGCCCTGAGCCGTAGAATGAGCACAAGTGACACAAATTGAATAAGCCTAAAACCCCAAGCTCTGGAGTGCCTGACCTGAGGGCCTTAAACCCGAAACCCCAACACCTCGAAGTCTCAGCCGCCAGCTCACAGAAGCGATAGAAGCTGCAGGCCAGTGCACCGGCAGCCATAAAGTCCGGGAACGTCCTGGGCTATGGGTATGGGTTTAGTTTGTTCTTTTTGACTGTTCTTTTCCTCCCTGTTACAGTCGGAATGGGTTTAGGGGTTTAGGGTGTAGTATTCCCTGTTAGCATGTCCAGGCTTCGCCCTTCGGTCTTGCGAAGCTATTAGTGCTGACAATCCCTGTTCAAAATTAGGGTTGCGAGTTCAGGATTTCTATGGAGTGTTCTTTTGGGGTGTGGGACTGTCTTTGGATTTCGTGGCAAAAGGACTCTGATCCAGCCAGAGCAAGTCTGAGTGGAGTGCTGCACCTCCAAGGGGGACAACGTCCTCTGCCTCCCGATCTCAGCTGCAACATGAGACTTTTTGAATGGCCAGTCTAGCAGACTTGCACAAGCAGAATCCGACCATTCCTCCCCATGCAGGCTTTTCGAGCCTGAGGTATTCCTTGAGCAAGACCTGGGTCAGATGCAACAGCTAGACCGAGTCCTTGAAAGGCCCCATTAATGCAATGAAAGGGCCGTAAGTGCCAGGCCCGTAGTCTGGGCTCCATCAACTCATTCGCTGCCTCTGCTACACATCTGCCAAAGTACTACAGGGTCTACGACGCGGAAAGGGAGAAGAATGAAGTGGTCAAGTAGTTCAGACCACGACCCCCACGAAGGCTCATGACCACGACAAGATACCGCAAGCTTCATGACTCCAAAGTTATTGCATGAACCGGTTTGCTTGCTTCTCCGTTTTGCCGCTCCCATCTCTGGGTCACGGGCAGAGAAGCAACAGGCACTCGCACAGACGGCCAAATCCACGACGTAGGGGCCGACGCAGGAGTCCTGGCTTGGCAGGCTTCGGTAAGACCGGGCAGTCTGCGAAGAAACGGCAAGATGAGCAAGCACGACACCTTTTCGACTGTCCTCTCGCATCGGGAACTTCCCAAAGACTTCTCCGAAACCAGAGGCTTAGACTTGCTGCGCACTCAGTAGCATGACACAAGCGGACCCAGCCCGCAGCGCATCGCAGGTCGAAGGCATCCGAAAGCATCGTGTTGCCTCGAGAGAAGAGTCGCACACGGCCGCCGCACCCTGAACTTTGAGCAGCCAGAGCCTCCCCGGCCTCCCACTGCCCTGCCATCTCCTTCTGAAGTCTCCTCAGAAAGCAGGCGAGGAACAGTCAAAGACCCAAAAAGCATGAAGTCAGGACTTGCGGTTGCCTACTACATTGAGGCCCTCTCCCAAGCACTCACGGCAAAGATCCGCCCAGATGAAGGAAAGTAGAAGTGTAGCCCGGGATCTATAAAGCTGCTTAATTATGGTGAATGGTCGAGAATCTTTCCACCTGCCCCACGTACCTTCTCTGCGTAGACCCACTGATGCGTTTAGAAACAGCCCCTGCGCTTAGATTACCGCCTGCTTAGCCTCACTAGAACCGGTTCTTCGCAGAGGCCTGGATGGCTTGAGGAAAGCCAGAGCCGCTGCCGGCAATCTGCAGCCTGGGATCTGGCTATGACCACAGCGCCCCGCTCTGGCAGCCGGATCCCAGGCTGCAGATTGCCCGAAAGGTCGTGGACTGGAAACAGCGAGAATCTGCAAAAACCGTTGCCGGAAGTGCGCGTATGGTTGTTTGGTTGGAGCATGTTGGATGCGGAGGTCGGCAACCCTCGCCCGGCCTGCAAAAAATGCCCGTCTGAAGACCAGGGAATCCTTCGGTGGTTTCCAGTATCTTCATACTTGAAACTTGAAACCATGGGCAAGGGTGATCAGCGTGTGAACCGTCCCCTGCGATTTGTAGAATGCCGCCGCTCCAACTGCTTGAGCCAAAGTCGCTGTCATCACGGAAACTCGATTTCAGAAGCCAGAACCCTACTCGCCCAAGAGTGTCGTTGGTACTCTCCGTGCATCGGTTGCAGATGAGCGGCCACTGCTGCACATCCAGCGCCAGCTGGGACCTTCGGGATTGCGCAGGAGACCTCGATGCCATCCTCGAATGATTCTTCGGACAAATCTCTAGCACGCAGTGATAACTTCGCTTGCCTGCGAGCGTGTAATCTGTATTATCTACGTCATGTAGCGTCTTTCTCAGAACAGCTTGCATCTTGCCAAAGCTGTCAGATTCGTTGCACTGCTAATAATTAGACTGCTACGCTGCTACACGCTTCTGATGCAGAGTTTACGCCCAAAGCTGATTAACGGGAGCGAGCATCTCTCGAGCCCCAGAAGAAGCGCGAGTGGTAGTGGCCCGATGACCGGACGTAGTTTGCGTAAGCACAGCCGCACGTCACTCGACCTGAGAGAGCATGACACTGCATGTAGGAACCACGACGGGCACAGCTGCTTCTTCCTGCTTCCTTTACATACTTCAGGTAAGCTGAAGGCGGCAGTCCGCGCGATTGCAGCCGCCGATATTGTCCGCCACAATGACAGTCCCTTCTTGTATAAGCCCCCAGGCCTGCCAACTTCGTCAGGAATCCGAAGTGACTCTCTGAGAACATACACACTGTAAATATACGTACACCAAGAGAGATCAAAGCAGTCGTACTGGCCGTAGCCTCCAGGCGCTGGATCTCCTCGAGATACAGAGCCTTCTGGTGGTCCAAGAAGACGAAGTCGAAGGGCGCCAGCTCGAGCAGCCTCTGCCTCAAGCTCACTGGGCCCACTGGGCCCCAAGGCCCTGACGTCTTCTGCTTGGGTGCATAAATGCAACTTGCGAACTTCAGCGTCTCCACTGTGCCCCGCAGGACCACCACTTTGGCTTCTTGTCCCGCATGCCTATGGTCACAGAACACGGTGCACCGCACGTAGGTAAGAAGATGTGAGAAGCACGATGCCAAATGTGCTGCGCTACTCAACTGATGCTTCGGCAAACATGGCATTCTGGCAGTTCTCCTCCACTGAGTACAGGTGCGCCCCATCCTGAGATGTCTCTTTTTGCAGCACAGGGCGTCACTTCCAAACGTCTGCCAGGCATCGGGTAGGCAGCGCGCAATGCGAACCTCATCGGCGGCAGAACTCCAGATTTTTGGGATGCGGGTCTGGGCTGGCCTGGGGACCCGACGGCGGAGTAGCCCAGGTACGACCCCAACTCCAGAGCACGAGCGGGCCTCCGTGCTCGCACAGCGGCATCGAGATGTTCCCCCTTCCGTTCGCCCACGTGCAGCAGTGGGCGACCTCGGTGACTATGACGACTTCTCACGAGCATCTCCTAAACCAAGCTGCTTGGGCTACAGAAGTCAACTGGAGAAGAGCAGATGGAGGAGAGGTAGGAAAGAGCTCTGCCAAAGTCCCTGTACGTTATGCATATTATGCATCACCCCACTGGCAGCTGCTCAATTTGCGGCATCCTTCAGGTTCGGTCGCTCTGATCCCGCGGAAGACATTGGGACATGCAACTCTGCAAGTAACTTGGTTTCTCGACTCACCCTGTATCTCAGCCGGGCAACAGTGCAAGTGAAAGTCTTCAAATGCCTGTCAGACGCATGCTCTGAGCAGAAATGCTTATGGGACTACTGTCAAAACCCTGCCTTCAGCAGCCCCTCAGCATCTCCCTTCCTCGCGGAGGCGAGCACATGCTCGGAGGCCATCCGCTCGCGAGAAGCAAGTGAGACCGGCTCCAGCCTGCCCAGGCATCTCATTCTCACGGACGCCTCCGAAACTCCCAGATTGCAATTTTCTCGCCCCCTCCCCTCCCCAAGAACCGGTAGACACGGAGAGGTACTGCATGTCTCCAACCTTGCCTCCTCGGCTCGGTCGGCTCGCTAGGCTGGGAGAAGCCGAAGACGTGGGGCGCGAGAGGAGAAAGCGGCAAGCCGGCGCAGAGCCGCTGCACGGCCGCCGCACGCGCCCAGGCGCGCTCCGGGCTCATCTCGCCTACGCCAGAGCATCCGCAGCCGCTCTGCATTGTGTGCAAACTTACCCCAAAAAGAGGCTCTCTGGTTAAAGAACAGGCGCTAACTGCAAACAAGAGCAGCAGGCTCTCCACGGAGCTGCTTCAAAAAGTCAACGCGCGATCATGATGCTGAAAGAGTTAAAGCTAGGTCATGCCGTCTCCTGGCCCTCAAAATCACTACACTGCCCAGCTCTGCATGTGGCTGAACTCAGCCTGCTCGAAATCCAGTGATGAACTGGGCCATCCTGAAGTTATTGGATCGGTTGGCACAGCTGCCATGTACGACCAGCTGATTCCACACGAGGAAGCTGCCCGCACGCATGGGTATCCGCCTTGCACAGGGACGGATACACACGGCCCCAGCAATGCTTATGACATCTGTTCATGACCACTGCCTGGACAGGGCATGGATGGGGTCTAGATTGGAGAACTTGAAGCTTCCCCCAGCAGCTGCACGTCGAAGGACCCAGTTGTCATGCTGGCCGCTTTGAGAAAGGTTGTCCTCCATGGCTCCTGCTTACAGCAGCCATAGAAAGCCACAACGTAGGGGTCTTCACGATTGGAGCAGGGTTTAGGGTCACATTATACTGTATATAGTTACAATAAGGCCCCTGAGGCTCGACCTCGCCTAGACTCTGCAACCACTGCATGAAGCTGTGCTGGAAGCCGGGCACCACACGAGTCCCGCCATCCTCAGATGCAAAATCGGATGAGATCGGATGGAAGTCACCGACTCCGCACTCCGCCCACAGCAAAGAGAGCTGCAGGCCTCCTCGAGATTGTCGAGGAGATTCAGGACCCCCTGCACATGCTCGCCTGTGGGACATCCACGGCCTTGAACGGCCGTGAGCTCCGCTCGGAAGTCCTGTGCTCAGTCACGGCACACGGCAAACCTGTCCGAACTCTGGTAATCGCTTCTTGTATCAGAAATGCGTCCAAGGCAGTGGGTGTCCTGCAACGGAAAGCGATGGTCACTGAACTCTTCAGTGCCGTACCTTGAAATCAAGACTGGGAAGGAAGGGTCCATGTCGAAAAGGCTGCTGCTTCTGCCGCATTGAACCTGGAAAAGCCGCGCCTGAGTGTCTCGATCTCAGTCGCTCTCAAGCCAGCATATGTCCAAGGATTGACATCCAGATGAAGGTTTTCGGCAGTTCTCCATCCCTCGTCCCTGGCTGCTGGACGATAGATACACCACCTGAAGCAGCAGCGCAGATGGGAGTGAACAAAAAAGTGAGTTCGGCTTCGACGTTCACTGCCGCGAAGCCTGTCTTGTGTTACCACCACGCTGTCGGGGTCCGGATGTGGGCTATCGAAGTCCTTCAATACTCAAGATGTAAGTACTGTGCTATAGAATAAAGAAAACGGAAGCCGGCACCAAACCAATCTCCCTCCCCCCTACCCTTTTGGTGTCCTCCAGGCTTCCGATGCGCGGTAGGACAGCATCCAACGCGGTGTAGACTCGAGAATTCTGCCGATTTGCCACCATCTGCGGAGTGAAAACCGCCTGCTGGTTGGCGGTCACAGGAAACGAAACTGCCACAGTCGAAGACGAGACGTCTGGGCCCCCGTGAGCAGAAGCTTGTTACGACGGCGACTGCTAGTGGCCAAGGCGGATACTGCACTTACTAAAGTTACTAAAGCAATGATGCCGTGGCGTGTCCAACGAGCCGCTCTAAATCTGACCACTTCGGTGTTCAAACCTGGGTTCCCGAACCTGCACAGATTCGTCACGCATGCTACTTCCACCTGCTGCTGCTACCGCCTCCTACTAAGTCCCACTACCACTCCCAACTCTACTACTACCACCACTCCCTACTCCTCCTCCTGCTGCTGCTCCTGCTGCTCCTGCTGCTACTGCTACCGCTACTGCTCCTGCTACTACTGCTCTTGCTGCTGCTACTGCTACTGCTACTGCTACTGCTACTGCCACTACTGCGTCTGCTTCTGCTAGTGTTACGATGGTTACGACGGCTTCTACTGCTGCTAGTGCTACAAGTGCCACGACTGAAAACTGCTTTCGCCGCTGCTACGATTGCTACAGCTGCTACTACTGCTTTGACTGCCACGACTGCTGGCTGCTACTTCTACGATTGCTACGCTGCTGCTGCTGCTGCTTTTGTTGCTACGACGGCTGCTACTGCTACTACTGCTTTGCTGCTGGGACCGCTACTACTGCCGCTACTGCTACTGCTACTGCTACTGCTGCTGCTGCTGCTACTACTACGACTACTACTACTGCTACTACTACTACTACTACTACTGCTACTGCTACTGCTACTGCTACTGCTACTGCTACTACTACTACTACCACTACCACCACTACTACCACTACTACTACTACTACTACTACTACTATACTACTACTGCTTTGATACTCCTCCACGATCCCTGTTGGTTTGATCCCGTCAACCGATGTTGCAGGGACCAGCCGGCTGCCACAACCACAATCGTGATTCTGCAAGCCGATGCCTGCTCTTCAGGCAGCCCATAGCGCTCTGATGACAACAAATACCAGGTCTCTGGCCCGTCGCGCTCGAGGCCTGCAACTGGTGAAACGGCACCCCATTCCTGAACACTACTGCGTTCATTCGTTTTGGCCATAATTATCAGTATCGTGTTGTCACGACTGATCTCACAACCGAGATGCTTGGCAGTGATGAGGGTGGTCAGTGTTGTGTGCGTGACAGACTTGTGAGGTTGGGCGCGTGAGTGCTGATCTTGTGATGATGACGACGATGATGACGATAACGGTGAGGATGATGATGATGACAATGCTAAGAAGAAGAATAAGAGCAATAGTAATAGTGGCAATGACAGCTACCATAACAATTGTGACCACAATGATGACGACGAGGACTTGACGGTGGAACTTCATCCACCATTTCCTGTCATGACAATCGCTCGCAATCGTCATCATAGTTCTGCCGCTTTGGAATCACCATCATGTTCGCTGCGTCGCTGTCACCGCCCCTGCCAGCCGCGGTCGCCATCCGCGTAGTTGTCGCAATAGCAGCAGCATCAGCAGCAGCAGCAGCAGCACCACCACCACCTCCACCACCAGCAGCAGGAGTAACCGTAGCATTGGAAGTACTCTTAGCAACGGCAAAAGCCGTAGCGATAGTCGTCGTCGTGGTCGCAGTGGTAGTGTAGCAGCGGTCGTCGTCCTAGTAGTAACCATCCGTCGTCGTCGACATCATCATCAAACATAATTATCAACATCATTGTGAGATCAGAGCTCATGCACGGAAATCATGAATCAGAACCATCATAGTGTGTGTGGAACGTCAGTAGCAGCAGTAATATCGGCAGAGGTGGACATCATTGAATCATCACCAGCAACAATCAAACTATGTCTGCAGTGTTCTGGAATTGTACCACTCTTTCCCGCTCCTGAGGATGTATAATGCCAGGGCTTCTGTTGGGCGTCAGGCTAGATAGGCACCGAGCGTCAAGCGGTCATGGGCTTTTGGTATACTGTACACTGATACAGCAAGCTCAAAAAACGGAGCTTCAGGAATCCCTCGGGCCGTTGAGCCTGGAGTGCGCTCCTCCAGAGATGTCCAGATTTCGGACACAGTAGCTGCACCTCGTTTGAGGGGTGGTGGCTTCGACAGCTTGTAAAGGGCATCGCAATACACAATAATACACACGTGAAGCTGGGCTTCTCGCACTCAGCTGGCTCGAGGACATCACGGAAAACCACGAAGCCGTACTGCTCAAAGAACTCTTTGGCTCCTTGACCATCGTCGGTTGTGTAGCTCTTGACCTCGGCTTCTGTTGCCGAAAGTGCTGCAAAAACTGGCACATAGACATCAAATCCGAGCATCCCACGTACCTTTGGTCCTCAGGGCAACGGGGGAGAGCCGTCGGCTCCGGATAGCTCAGCCACTCGGGCCTCCTGGGCAAGGACAATGAAGGCCTGCCCTTTCCTAAGTACCATCTATCATTAAGTTTCTTGCTGTTGCTATGATTCGCTGGCTATTATTACTATCGGCCATTTACCATTTACTATGTACTACCAGTACTATTGTGATAGATACTCTTGCAGTAGTCGTACCAGCACTGCTCCTAGTAGCCTTGATAGTAGGGGTATAAGTACAAGTAGCACTGGTAGTACGAGTAATACTAGTAGTGCCAGTAGTACTAGTAATACTAGTAGCACTAGCTCTACCAGTAGTAGTAGTAGTACCAGTAGTAGTAGTAGTAGTAGTAGTAGTAGTAGTAGTAGTAGTAGTAGTATTAGTATTAGTAGAGTAGTAGTAGTAGTCGTCGTCGTCGTCGTGGTAGTGGTAGTGGTAATGGTTGTGGTATTGGTAGTGGTAGCAGTGGTAGCAGTAGCAGCAGCAGTAGTAGTAGCAGTTGTCGTCGCGGTGGTGGTGGTGGTGGGAGGAGGAGCAGCAGCAGGAGAAGCAGTAGCAGGAGTAGTAGTAGTAGTAGCAGCAGCAGTAGTAGTCGTCGTAGCAGCAGTAGTGGTTGTTATTATTGTTGTTGCTGCTGCTTGCCGTTATTGGTGCTGTTGCTGTTGTAGTAGATGTAGTGCAGTTTTGCGTAGTTGTAGTTGTAGCTGTAGCTGTGGTATAGTTGTTGGTTTGCTTTTGCTGCAGCTGCTGCTGTTGTATCGTTAAGTTAGATGGAAGAGGAACCGGAAAACACCTCCGCACCGAACCATACCACCAGCCACACAGAACCGAACCGAAAACGAAGTAAGCAAAGGCTGGATTACGGCTGCAGGTTGTTTCATAAGAGTAGGGTTAGAGTTAGAGGTTCAGAGGTATTGTTTCAAACCACACCATTCGCGATCCGCCTTCCAGCTGTCCAGCCCACGAGCCCCCAAACCCTCCCTCCAGCTCCAACCTTCCGAAGCCTCAGCTCCGCCACTCAGGTTTCTTGCAGGCCCTCCTCCAAGCAGCCTCCCCTTCCAGCGGCTTCACAGTTCACCCAAGAACCGGTGGTGCCTCTGCCGAAGCAAAACGAAAAGCGGCGTGTTTTGGCCCGTGTCGAACCGAACCAAACGAACATCCCGCGGCGAGCCAACTCCTTATTTTCAAACCGAGATGTGAGTACCCACAAGCAACCAGCATCTTTCCTGGTATATTGGCATTGCTACTTGCTGAAAAAAATACTCCCCTTCTTTCTCTGGGCTTTCTTCCAAGGATCTGCGTTTTCTCGGCCGGCTTCCGCTTGGCAGCTCGCAAGGCCTTCAGGGTCAAGTCTCAGATCCTGGCCCTCGTTGGTCGGATCATGATGGATCCGGATAGCAAGTCCGAACACGTCGTTGGCAGTAGAACAGAGAATCTAATAAAGAAAGGGGAGCTCAGAAAACCTGCATAGATATGTCATCAACCGGTCAGACACAAAGGAAACGGCATGCGGCAGAAAAGTGTGTCGAGTGGTTTGGTCTTACTGCCGGCTTTGGCATCTAGACCAGACAAGTGGGCTCGGATGCCATGCACATCTTCAGATTTGTCCTTGTCTGCTCCTCAAAACAAGATGGACTAGATGCTTGTACCATTTTTACCATAGAACGCATGATCTCGATAAAGAAGTGGGCATGAGGCGAGATCAGCAGGGCAAGACAGCGCAGATGATGAGAGACATTGAGTATGTTGTCGGTCCCGTGGTAAGACACAAATAGTTTGCTGTATGACCGGTCTACGTGCTGACACAGGCAACTGGGTCAGAGTTAGATGATGGAAGCGGTGTTTTTGCCTAGGGAGACGGGTAGAGTTGGGGGGTTCCACCGCAATGTTCTCTAAACTCATGTTGGCCTTTGTATAGCCTGCTCTAACGGGTTCTTGACAACAGCGAATGTCCACACCTGCGGGGCCCTTGTGTCCACACTGCGGGGCCTCTCTGTCCACAGCTACCGGGCCTGTGTGTCCACACCTACGGGGCCTGTACCGGGCCTGTGTGTCCACATCACCGGGTGGGGGTGTCCACACTTGCGGCACCACGGTCTGACATGCTTCGGGTCATATGTTTGGTAATACTCCTTGCTAAGCGGACAAGATGCGGCAAGATCTTCGTAGTTTGACGGCTGAAGGCTGAAGGTCTATTTTCGACCGTCGCCGGACTGAAATCGGATCTCAAATGGAGTGAAATTGAGTGAA
>BGNK01001110.1:0-24364 GCA_003297005.1 Symbiodinium sp. clade A Y106 | reverse complement strand
CCTAGGTTTAGATTCTGGGTCGTGGCCTCAAAGGCCTCAAGCCCTAAGCCTTACAAGCTATTTGGTTCTCTTAACGTTTTGAGCTTTCAGGTTTCGAAACTTCAAAATTTCAAGCTTTAACGTTGTGGACACATGCGGACAAACTTGTGGACGCATGCGGACAAAGTTGCGGACGCAGGCGGACAAAGTGGCGGACATTTTGGTTCAGGACCGTGCGTTTCGGATTCCAAACATTGGGCATTTTCGGTGTTTCACTAAACTTTGGGTCAACAGTTTAGTGAAACGCCGAAAATGCCTAATGTTTGGCATCCGAAACCCACGGTCCTGACCCAAAGTGTCCGCCCCTTTGTCCGCCTGTGTCCGCAACTTTGTCCGCATGCGTCCACAAGTTTGTCCGCATGTGTCCACAACTTTGTCCGCAACTTGTCCGCGTGTGTCCACAACTTTGTCCGCGNGCGGACAAAGTGGCGGACACTTTGGTTCAGGACCGTGCGTTTCGGATGCCAAACATTAGGCCTTTTCGGCGTTTCACTAAACTTTGGGTCAACAGTTTAGTGAAACGCCGAAAATGCCTAATGTTTGGCATCCGAAACGCACGGTCCTGAACCAAGTTGTCCGCGTGCATCCGCAACTTTGTCCGCATGCATCCACAAGTTTGTCCGCATGTGGCCACAGCTTTGTCCGCAACTTGTCCGCGTGTGTCCACAACTTTGTCCGCGTGTCCACAAGTTTGTCCGCATGTGTCCACAACTTTGTCCGCAACTTGTCCGCGTGTGTCCACAACTTTGTCCGCGTGTGTCCGCAAGCTTGTCCGCATGTGTCCACAACTTTGTCCGCAACTTGTCCGTGTGTGTCCACAACTTTGCTCGCGTGTGTCCGCAAGTTTGTCCACAAGTGTCCGCGTGTGTCCAGGAATTTGTCCGCAAGTTTGTCCGCAAGTTTTTCCGCAACGTTGTGTCCACAACTTTTTGTCCACAAGATTGTGTCCACAACTTTGTGTCCATTATGTCCTAAATTTATGTTGCTTTAGATCCCCATATCTACCCGCCGGCTATGTGGACAACCTGCTGGGTGAGACCCCGATTCTTGTGGACAACTTGCCCTCTGTAGGCCCCAGAACGTGTGGACACATGCCTTTNCCATATCTACCCGCCGGCTATGTGGACAACCTGCTGGGTGAGACCCCGATTCTTGTGGACAACTTGCCCTCTGTAGGCCCCAGAACGTGTGGACACATGCCTTTTCCAACCCCAAACTCGTGTGGACACATGCCTTTTCGAGCTCAATAACGACATGGGCCAGGCATACTGTGCACGGCAGCATAAGGGCAGCGTGGCCGGAGTTTAGACGGGCCCTCAAAACATTATTTGGGAACCCCTCAAGGGTAGAGTGCATGGTCTGCTCTCCCCTCCGTGAGACCTTGGAGAGGGCGGCCAGGCGCTGACCTCGTTCCTTGCGCTGCTCAGCGGTCCCTGCCGCCTGGACGTCGGCCAGAGCCGCATTGTACAAATCCTGCACGAGACCCAGTTCTGCATGGGCCGGCGAGTCATGACTCGGCACTTCAATGGCCAGAGCGGCCTCTACCTCCGAGACGGACAGGTGCTGGGTGTCAGGGCAGCCGGGGTCAGAGGCCATCTTGATCGCACCCGTCGTTCATGGCTCGGAAAAGCTCGTGAAATCTCTCGCACAAGTCCAAGTGCTTTATGAGATGCCACCTGCGAGATTGAAGATTGAAATCGCTTATGCTGCGGTCTGTGAGCTGCAGTTTGCATTGCAGTCTATGTTGCAAGATGCTCGGGCTGCAGCGAAGACCCAACATGTCGGAAGACATCTTCACTAAGTTAGACAAGTAGTTTCGAGCAGGATGCACGCGGGCTGCCATGTTTTGCCAGCACGTGACCGTCATTGCGCAGGCAATGCTATGCATGGCTTGCGATCTGGCAGTACTAGTAGCTATCAAAGGCTCTACCTAAGGTGTCCTACCGGGGTGTCAGAACGACAGTTGTGAGGTCACGCAGCTTCTTGGCCGCCGTTGGGCTGAACTTTGGCCCGCTGTGCCGTCCACGGATCTGCTCCTCCTCCAAAGTCCCAATGAACCTTAGACGTAGGACTGCATGTCACTCCAGGCAGGCAGCCGAGCAGCTTGAAGGCAGCATTTCAAGCAAGAGGCATGCTCGAGGCTCTTAAGCTGCTGGTATAGGATGCGCCATCTCGCCATCTGCCTCTTCGATCCAACCTCGAAGCCTGTTCTGTGGAAGGGCGCGAGGTTTGTCGATATCTGGGTCTGGGGAGGGGAGCGGTACAGCCGGCTAGGGCTAGATGCCCTGCAGAGCAGCCGTAGCGGCCCTTGCCGTTGCCATGTGATTGCCAGAAGCTTGGCCCCGGCAGTAGCTGCTTGGACTCCAGCTTTGCCGGAGCTTTGGCCCTCCACTGCTCCAGGGCACAAGGCCGTGCAGAGGGAACTGACCAGCCCGGGCGGGAGTCCGCATCTGCACTCTTGGTCTTGTTCCAGAGCTCTACGGGATCCAGCGGCATACTGCGACTTTCGAGGTCCGTTGGGATCGATCGAGACGTTGACTTGAACACCCAATGGCAGGCACCAACGCAGTCCTGGCCGTCACGGCTGATGCTCTTCACCTCCAGGTCCCATTTCCTAGACCGCGAGCGAGACACCTCGAAAGTCTTAGGAGGCACCATGGCACACAAGGCTCCAAACACGCTTCTCAGCACTTATGGCGACCAATTTGACTCCAGCAAAATGAGTCCTAGCGTGCGAGAACGAGCAGATGCTTCAAATTGCAATGGTCCAACCGAGTCGGCATGTATGCACCTAGGTCCGAGGTGTCTCCCTTGTGTCCTGTTATGTCCTGTTCGATTCGACGGACTGAAGCATGTGCCGGTGCCTTCCACGTCATGTTTGCATGCTCGCAGACTCAAGACGAGATGGCTTCACTCAGGAAGTCGCACAGCAACAACCAGCATTTGTGAAGACTGCGACTATGCTAAGCAGCTCGCATGAGACGGATGATGTCGGATGCATTTTCAAACGACCAATTCGGCAGTGTGGGGCACGCCCAACCACAGCCGGAGGATGGTCAGCACGCGTTGCCTTCCATGGCACCACGGCCATGCGCATGACAAACTGGCACACGAAGGGAACTGAACTTGGACCAGGCCTGGCAGCACGAACTGCCGGAACATCGTCCACGTGGCTGCCAGCCAAGTCGTAGATGTGGGCCCCTCCGGGGATCTGCAGCGAGACCAGCGTGCTGGAAAGAGACTGCATCCTGACACGGAGTGCGCCCTCATCATGCAGATGCTGCACTGCTACACGGCAACGAGAAATTCAGGCTGGTACACGCCACCGCCACGCCATGGATCCAGCAGGCCATTGGTGAAGATGATGCGGCTGCTCGTGTTCACAGATGACCTTCTCGCATCGGATAGAAGCTGCGGAAGAGCAATGGCCGTGAATTCACTACTTCACAACATACGACTTGTAGTAGCCCTCAGTGGAGCGGAGAGAAGATGCCAATTCTGCCCAGGTCACAACCAGGGCAAGAACCAGTTGGACAGCGGTTCTATCCGCCAGGTATCCCTGCAGTACTGGGAGAGTTCTTTGAGGCCCCAAGCTCTTCCTGGGAACATGTCGGTCACGTTGTTGGTCGATGTAAAATACACGATCTGCCTGCACGCTTCGATGTCCCACGAGCGGCCCCATGCGGCATCGGCAGTTCCACAACCGGTCTGATCAGCGCAGTCGCGGTACTCGCGGCTGATGTTGTGGCAGCGCACCTTCCCTGGCAGGTCCGTGTCAGACAGGTGAGAGAGACATCGTCTTGCACTTCACTAAGGCCTGTAGCGTTGTAGTAGGAGCCCACAGCAGCCGCAAGGGACTCCAGCGGCTTTTCGTGAGAGCCATGCAGCTCTCTGCAGGCTGCACGCAGTGGCCAGGCCTTCAAGCCTTTGCCGAAAAGATCTCCTGCGTAGGGATAGTTGCCCATGGCCACCTGCCGCTCGATGCTGGTTGAGACTTGTGGGATACACCGAGCTCACATACTACAAACGTCGTCGGACGAGTCAAGGAGCCCGTTTAGTCGAATCTTGTACAAACTGTTGAATCTTGTACAAACTGTTGGCCTACTTTACCGCCAGCATGTTAGACTGCAACAGCATCTGAGGGCGTCTTCCGTGCACGATGCATCCGAGTGTCAGTGACGAATGCATTCCGTGCCCATAAAACAAGCTCGTTCAAGTCCAACGGTGGGCTGCAGAGCCCAAAAGCATGCTGCAGTGAACTCGACCTCCTTGGCTGGAGGGCTTCCGGCTTGTAATGTGAGAAAGCCTCCCACCAATGCAGACCGCACCAGATGCCAGAAGCTGCTAGCTGCGAGAACCAGAACTTGCGCTCTGTGCAGGAATCTGCATTAGGTGCGGTGATCCATGCAGAGGAAGTTCACACCGTGACAACATGCAACTAGGGGTGTAGCTGAGCGACGCTGCCTCGAGTGCGGCGAAACCCATCCGCGCCCTGTCAGCACAGCCGGGGTCCATCTCCTGCGGCGAAAAGCCCTTTGACTAGCCCTTTGACTCATGACTGTTGGAGCCTCTCAGCCGCCTCATCGTTACCACAACCGGTCTGAGAACTCATGACGAGTGTGAACATGGTTCGTGAAACAAAAAACCCTACGCATGCACAGATAAGCCTGACGAAAGGGACTGCCTTTTGTGATTTTGTATGAAGCAGTGACCTCCGCAGCATCCGTCACCAGTCTAAAGAAGGATGGGCCAACTCGGTCAAAGTGTAAAGGTGCGGAGGACGATACCTTACAAGCTAGAAGGTCCGGCAAGACCAGCTTCGAATCTGAGAGCGGGTGATGCTCGTGGTCATGACTCAGCCAAGTGGCGGCAGCGAACACGAGCGATGGATATCTGTACCAGGCGCAAACAGGACAGGACATCATCAGCACAGAATCGAAAACAATCGAGGTATAGTTAAGACAACGGCACTTTGCTCTCATCCAGCTGCTCAGCATACCACCATAAGAGCCACCGAAAGCAACGACTTTGCGCTGTCTGGAGGCGGTCAGAAACCTCAGCGACGCTCCCGAAGCTATCCCTGTTGGAAAGTCTCGACTTGACTAGTTCAAGATCGGTGCCACATGCACTGCACATTCACTGTTCGTTGTATGCGGGATAGAGGACGTGATGAGACGGGCATAGTCTGCCAAGGCTTGCTCAACCGTTAAGAACCGGATGTGATCCAGGCTGAAGTCCTGAGTTTCCCAGAGGCTTCGCCAAAACGTCTCATAATGTGCTTGCACTACAGACTCCCTGCCAGACTTTCCCGGCTTCCCTGTGCTAAAGAGCTGGAAAAGCGGCGAGGCCAAAGGGCAAGCTCTGGCCGTAGAAGCGATGCTCTGCGAAAACCACCTCACCCTGCAGATCAGCCTGGGCATGTTGCTCGAGCATCATGGGACAACTTCGCACTTTCGCTCGAACGTCTTCTCCGAACCGACAATGCCCGAAACGCCGTGTGTGCAATCATGCGAGCATCTGCGAGTGATAGCCAGGAGACTGCAGCCTCGTTTAGGAACTTGCTAAAGTTCGCGAAGGCCTGCCGCAGCTTTGCATTATGTAAGAAAGTTATATAATATGGGCCGAACGAAATGAGATGTGTGCCTACCTACGTACCTCCACATCACCCTCGTTGCCGCAGAAAAACAGCAAAGGCCCACGATTGTCGGCCTAGCACATTGCAAGCGACTGGTGGTTTGTGGGTTTGTGGACAAGATCATGCCCCTTGCTCAGCAATGGTCACTTTCATGAGTGGCCTTCGCGTCGACTAAGTATCGCCTTGGAGAGTAACCGGAGCGCACTTGCACAGGTGTTAGCTGAGGCTCCTCGCTGGTGACTCGAGGAGACACGCTGGGAAGGCATAATGATAACCATAAGGTAAAAGCAGAAATTCAGAAATGACGTACACTGACAGGCCAGGCTTTCCAACACTGTTGAGGTCTGCTCTCTCATGTCAACCAGGCTGCTGCGCAAACGAACCGGAGGCAGGACCTTGCTTGTCGTCGGGTGTGCGTGTGAGAGCTTGTCGCAGCTCAAATGTTGGCAGCATGGCATGTGTTGCGAGGAAGCTCGATGAGCGTATGTGGGATCTTGCACTTCTCATAACATCTCATGAAGCTTCTTCAACCGGTACTAGTAGGTGCCTGCCGAGCCTTGGCTCAAAACCGTGGGGGAGTTGATGAAGGCTTGACTTTACTTGCTTTGGTAACCGGTGCAGGTGGCACCTGAAGCTTGCAGCTGGGACCCTCAATCCAGCATGACTTGGACCATGGGCTTCATTAATGTACTATTCGCCACCAAGGCGCTGTTGTGGTCAACAGGCTGCTGCAGCCACCTCGTCTCCAGCGCGACGACGGCACCCAGCAACCATGAAGCTTGAAAAACACGGTCGACGAGCATTTGCTCTTTGTCTTGAAGGCACAGACTATGATATTCACGCAGATGTGCAGCCACACATTCAGCCGCTCAGCTAGTGTTATCGCACTCGGCGATTCGGCTTGTCTGGGGAATTCACGCTGTTGCCAGCTCTTGAGCCCTAGAAGCTGCTCTAACACTGCAGTGTACAGACTTCTGGCCTGGCTTACTCACAGTCAAAGCTTTGTGGGTGTTGTGGGCAGCTGCATCGCTCTCTATTCTCCTCAAGAAGTCTCAAGGCAAAGGAAAAAGGGCCCACTGGCCTGCGTCTAAAGCAATCGAAGCAAGAAACAGGCATGAGATCGGTGCTCGCTTGCTCAGCTGCTCACGCTTCCCTGCCATGACCATCACAACGGCCCATAAGTAGACTTACGAAGCAGCGACAATGAAAGGCTGCGGCGGCTCTCCTTTGGCCGGCGCATGCCACTTGGAACCACACCGATCCCGCCAACTCACGTTAACTCAGACGCTCATGCCGTCCTTGACGCGGACGAGGTTCAAACGCCTCCAACACTTAAACAGATGCGGGCAATCACAGCTGCATGATGCTTCTGTACCGGGCTGATGATCATGCTAGACGTGCTAATGAAAAAACCTGGACACAACATCGAGACCTGAAATTGTTATCACGGGAGCATACGGAGACACGGACCACGCCTCCAGTTCAGGTTCTCGCGGCGCACGGCGTCGGCACCTCCGCCGCGCGCTGCAACAGTAGCCAGGGACCATGCCGCCTGAGCTCGCCAAAGGCTGCTGATCGAGATGCCGTGCAGCCAGGCCGGGTGCACGGCCTGGGAGTTCGGTGTCTTCCACACTTCGGCCTGGTGCATAGATTACACAGATCTTCTCTCCAACATGCGAACTGATTGATGGGAAGCTCATGACTCACCACCATGGTCTCTGTTCTTGAGCAATCGAGGAGCTGGTATGGTGTCCTTCTGCTTCGTGGCAGCACCTGATGCCGCAAGCAAGATTGGTTCCGACGCAGGCTGCCAGCCAAAAGCCAAAAGCTAAAAAGAAAGAGACGACGTGCGAAGAAGCTGCGCTGGCCAACACGAGCCTTTGAGAGTCCAAACAGAAACGGCTGGGGAGCTCACTCACCAACACACAGATTCACACAGATGCCGACATGACCCCTGAACCCCAGCCCCCGCGGCTTCAGACTCTGATATCTGGATGGCCACCTGCAATCATCCATAATCATCCCCACCCAGACACGAACCCTCTAATCCAGCTGCCCTAAACCCCAACCCCCCAAAAAAAACTGTGACCCCTATAAACTATATCATATCATACTCTGCTACATCATATTCTACGTATTATGTTCTACGGTATCACCGCAGCGACCCCGAGGTCGGGGCCTGAGGCTCTCAGGTACTGCAGGGTCCCCAGGAGGAGCACCAGGGCTCCGCCCCAGAAGCCCGAGGGCGGCCATGGAGGGACCCGCACCAAGGCAGCCACCAGCCTGAAAAAGGGTTTAGGGGACTTTGAAGCCTGAACACTAAGGCCCTAAGGCCCCGAACCCGGCCCGGTCATGGCCGCAAATCATATTAAAGCACACCACACGAACCTACGCTACAATACAAAATATAATAACATACCATGTAGTGTAATGTACATATGAGAGAGAGAGAGAGATCTTGCAACTTATATCTGTATATGTGTATGCACATAGTAGGCGCGATGCAGAGGAGCGGCAGTTGACCGAATCCGTCCAGGGTCTGAGCAAGCTGCAGCACCTCACGAACACCATATGCAAAGGCCGCCTGCTCCACTTTTGAATGACCACAAACATGCAAGCACATTGCCGTCCGTGTTGCCAGAAGGTTCGGAGCACGGCCGGCCAGCTTTGTTCCCAAATTCCGGGAAGCGAAGTTGAGGCAGACACCTGGCCATTAATTGCCGGCAAAGAGTGGGAACGTCTTGGAGAGACCACATCCGACCTGACGTGACCAGCACTAGCAGGGACGGATCGCGCTGTTGGAACCTGAAAAGTGGTCGGCAAGAAGGCCAGCCCACGCTGCACTCGCAATGAAATGTAGCTGCAAGGCCATCAGAAAGCCGACCGAGGAGCCATTCAAGCAAGCGCGGGCCCACCAAGTGCCACTGGCTTGGGAACACAACGATCAGTGCACCTGACCCGGCACGCAAAGATGACGGCACACTCAGGCCAAGATCATTTGCAGCTTCAGTCCGGGGCACAGAGGTGTGTAAAGAAGACCTGCTCCTCCACGTGCTCACCATAGCGCGAGAACGCCATCTTGATGGAGCAGCCCTGCCAGCGATCCCCATCACCATATGGTACAATCCAATCCAACCAGCTGCAATTTGCTGGGTTTCTGCAGCATGGAGAAGTTACCTTCCTCTGCTATTCTTCGAAGAAAGCATATCCGGATCTCAAGGCTCTGAAGGTGCCTATGCTCTCGAAGCAAAACTCCCACCGAGCCCGCAAAAGGCTGCTGCAACAACAGAAACATAAAATGGCAGTAGAACGGAAGCACGAACAAGAGGGTCAATAAGGCCGGCTGGTAGCAAGATAAAAACAACAACAGTAAACCCAGAGACCAAGACATACGGCAGTGTTATGAGTGATCCTGACAGTTGGTAGATGCCGGGAGTGTAGACCTGTCAGTGAAGGGCCATTTCGGGCCTGCAAGGCAAGCGCGGTGGTGGAGACCAGGCACTCGAGACAACCTCAACTGGCCGTGGCAGTTTTTCCGTGCCTACGTTGCAGCGCATGTCGTAGTATGTAACACTCTCCAGGTAGCAGTGAATGGAAAACGGAATGCTGTGTGGCAGCATAAGACAGTATGTATGATGCACCACGTATGGCGGACATTGACATTGACGGATTCATCTCGTCGCACGGATGTGCACCAGCAGATCCCGACCTAGTGTCATCAAAACATGCTATATTTATTAGAGGTTATCCGTTAACCGAACACGGCAAAGTCTGGAAACAAGCCTTCACTGGTACGAGCAGTGACACAGCCATGCTCAGCCAAGGGCCCTTAACATCTCTGAATCCAAACCTCTGAGACCAAGGGGCCAATAAAGAAGTCGTGGTTAGCAACGCCAGAGCCCGAATTCTTGGAGGCAGCGGCATGCTGCATGGCATCCCCCGCCCAAGCAATTCCTTGACAAGGTCATCGTGGGTCCTACGGTAACCTCCTGCTGCCACGGGTGCCTGTTACGGAACCTTTGTTTAGGATCGCCCTCTTGTACACACTGTCCGGGTGGCCTTGCCATCGTAAGTTGTCATCTGAACACTGTGATACACATGTATGCCTTTATCGTATGCGAGATTACAGCAAACACAGTTTCTGTAGTTTGTAATACCAGTGCAGTGTCATATGGCCAACCATGAAACCCGTTTAGGTCAAAATGTTGTACCGGTGCTGCTAGCCCGTACTCAGTAAAAGGCAAAACAGTGAAAGTACGATGCTGGTGTGCGACAGGCTGTCCGACCATCTGACAAGAGCACGAGACGGGCAGCATCAAGGGCAAGCTTGCATTGACAAGGAAAGCAACAAGCTGCATCGACACAGCAACGAAGTTACCAACTGACTCGAACCATTCATTTTGCCACCAACACCTCCAGGGTCAACTACCATCAACACGGCAAACACCTTCAAGCAGCAGCCAAGGCAGCAGTGACTACGGCGGTGGCGCACCGCCGTGGTCACAATCATAACACGACAAAAAGAGAGCATCACCCACCCCAAAGAATTGCAAGTGAATAAATAAAAACAGACGACACAGACTCATGCAAACAGATAGGCAAGAGAATGACACAACGATGAAAGATGTCAAGCTCACGAATAACGATGGCAACAACATCAACAAAGTTGAAGTCCAAGCAAAAGCAGCCACAGTAGTACTGCAGCGAAACGGACAGCAGAAAGACATGGAAGCACAAACAAAAGGAAAAACGAAACGAAACGACACGAAACGAAGCAGCAAAACAAAAAACAGCTATGAGAGCGCCACAACAGCCACAGGCAGGTACGACCAGACCACGAAGAAATCAAGCAACTTTATCCCCATGCCCGTCCCCAACCCCCATGGACCCCATCCCAACCCCTGCACGCCCTCTAAACTACAGCGGAAGTATTGCTTAAGAATTCCTAACTTAAGAGTTTGAGGGGCTGAATCTCGCTGCCCATTGCGATTTTTCCCTTATTGGCGGAGTGCCCTTAACTTTCAGAATTTGAGACCCCCCTGAAATTTGGACGTCAGATTCTTATCTCTTGGGCTGCATGTCCAAACTAGGAAACCGTCCAAATTAAGAATCTGAGCCCTCAAACTCTTGGCTCCCAGGGTTGCACGCAGGCAGGCCCCAGTTACAGTAGCGAACCTCCAAGTTAAGAATCTGAGCCTTCAAATTCTTAGCTGACCTGTCAAAGACATGTAGAGCTAAGAATCTGAGCGCCCCTGGCCTGCCCCGAGCAGATTCTTAAGCAGCGCTTGCGCCGCACCCCACCCCCCCCCACCCCATACACATGCCCCACTTGCACCACCAAACAAGTTTGACACAAATAACCAGGCTATGACCGTCGTTCAAGACATGATCCCTCGCAAAAGCCACCCAAAAACAACAAGCGGAACAGCGACCGGATCAGAGCTACTGTAGCAAATAACAAAGACAAGGACTCCAAAAGCCGGCAGCCAGACTATACATCAGCAACGGAAGCAGCAATAACGGCATAACAACGGCAACAACGAACAGAAGAATAGCGATACAATGACAAACGCAGAACAGCATTGGCAACATCAGCAACGGCAGCAGCAAAACATGCCTACGGATTACGGTGAAAAAGTCCTGCTCGTGTCGAGTCTCCTACGGTCACGATCGCGGCTCCCAGCACCTGGGAGGAGGAGTAGCGCTTCCCGAATAGCAGGAACTGGATGACCAAGCCCACCATCCTCAGATTAAGATCGTAAAATCGCTCCCTGACAGTTCCAGCACATCACCAATTCCTAGAAAAAAGGGCTGCTCTGTTGCCAACTGACATCCGCAGGTTGGAGAGCAGGAAGCCTAAGTGCTCCGGGGAGCTCTGGGATGCTCGCTTCCCGTTACCCGTTTGCATGTCTTGGCGTATTCTCAGAACTAGGGCAACTAGGGCATGGCAAGAAATGGATAGGGCAAGCAGCAGACAGACGTGGGAAGCCTGGAGAAGGCATCTGACTTGAGCACCGTGAAGGAGCACCAGAGAAATGCCATCAATGCGTGGAGTCTCAGAGGGATCTGCCTGCAGGGAGCAGCAAGACAGTGCAACAGGATTGAAGCACAGCAGCGCCAGCTGTGCTCCGGGATGGAATGCACAGAGAAATGGAACGCACAGGTTTCAGCGACTACAACCTGTGCAGACCACTAGAAAGTGAAGCCTCGCATGAGGGGTCTAGGAGAGGGTTTTACCCTAAACCCCTAAACCGTTAAACCCTAAACCCTCTGACATGGTCGCAATATCTTCCTACTAGTAGCTATGCTGGAAGCTTGAAAGATGCATTGTCTGCAAACTCAACGTCAGTCAAGAAACATGCACTCACAGCAGACTCGAATCTACGCTCTCCGCTGCCTGTGCTGCAACAGCGAGGAGGCTCGCGGTATAAAGCGAGCAAGGATCACCTGCATCCGAGTCAAGGTTCAGGGTCAGTTGCCAAGACCTACAAGCGACCATGGCATGCAGTCGACCAAGACTAAACCTTGCCACGGTGCCACGTGCAGAATGAAGTTGAAGCACAGTGCGCTCTTCGGGTCGCGCTGGAGGAGCTTGCTGTAGGGCCACACGACGGACTTGGCCGGCAGCCCGTTGCTTTAGCGTGCCACCACGTGATCTGTATTTGTTAAGACAAGCAACCGTCCCCACAATTATGTACGAGATGGCCACGGGCAGGAATGGTGGCGCATTCTCGTTCCTGAAAGGGAAAACAAGCAGGATCCATTATCACGATGACTGCTCCTGCTCCTGAGCTCATCATCCCCCAGGTTGCCGCTGAGGCTGCTAGTACTGCTCTGATGATTGATTCTATTGTTGCTTGTTGTATTCCTCCTGCTTTTGCTTCTGCTCCTACTCCACTACTCCCCCTGCTCCTGCCAACTATCACCACCACACCACGACAACGCCGACGAAAACGACTGCTACAGCATCTTGCAGTACCGCGCCGCACCCGGTACAGTACCGTCCAGTACAGTAAGGTATAGCAACAGCACTGCTTAAGAAATCCTTGGATTCAGAAATTGATTTCCTTTGACCATCTGCACAATCAGATTTAAAGCGAGGGTACCCGGACCTCGGGATGCCAATTTCATGTTGTCTCTTTTGAATTTTGCTTTTGGCTGCTGCTCCAGGCACAGCGAATGTAGCAATTGAAAGCTGGGTTAACGTTACGACGATGGTGGTGATGATGGCGACGATGAAAGTAATGCTGGTGGTGGCCATACTGATAAAAATGTTGACGACCTCATGCAACCCCGCCCCCTTCATACAGCCCAAGGGCTGCTCCCGCTGCAGAGCTCGTTCAAGCAGGCAAGGAAGCTTCTGCTGTTCCTGGGGCACCTCAGCGAATTTTGGGTCAAGATAACACAACAATCCCTAAAACCTGTCATCCCTCTCATCCCTTGAGCAAACAGGCAATGCACAGGAATGGATTGATCCCACTGTTGCCCAAGCTTGCCAACAAAATCAGCATGATTTCTCGCGGTTCATCCAAAAGGCAGGAGCAAGATCCTCCAGGGTGGCCTGGATTTCAATTTCAACACCTGGATGGCAAGACTTCGGCACACGTACGTACAGAAATGCATACCTACATCTGGTATGCTAGAGACGTTCGGCGTGCCTGCCCCGGCGGTTGAGAGCTCCCGAACCAAGCCAGCCTCTGATGCCTCCGAGATTCGAGGTCTACTTCTCCACTGTAGGCGCACATGGGGTGTAATTGCACTGGGGATCTATAGATGAAATTACTCACATCGCCTTGAGCAAAGGCTCCTCAGAGAGAGAGAGAGAGAGGGAGAGGGAGAGAGAGGGAGAGAGAGAGAGAGAGAGAGGCAGGGAGGGAGGGAGGGACAGAGAGAGAGAGAGAGGGAGAGAGGGAGTGAGTGAGCGAGCGAGCGAGCGAGTGAGTGGAGGGAGAAGGGCAAGGTGAACACAAATGCAGAATGAACGACCGAGCGAACCTCAAATACATAATAAATACGGTTGGCGTGTTTGTGTGTGTGTGCCTGCGTGCCTGCGTGCCTGCGCGCATGTGTGCGTGAGCGTGTGCACGGATGCAGTAATCTGCGCATTAAAATGTATGTACAGGGGATTACAGGGGTATGTATGTGCGTACGCAGTATGCATGCATGCAGGCATCATGCATGTATATGTACGTACTTGTGTACGTATTCATGTATGTACTTCTGTATGTGCACGAACATGCGTGTATGTTCGCGCATGTGCAAGTACGCATGCATGTGTTTGCTAGTCAAACTCTACATGCATTTACGAGTGCGACATGTCGGCATGTTTGCATCTGTTTTTGCGTGATCTGTACGTACGTACGTAATGTAATGTATTCATGCATACACGCATGCAAACATGTGTGTGCATGATGCTGCATGATGCATGGGTGCATGTACGTACACACACAACTACGTGCGTGCGTGTGTGTGTGTACACAAGTGAGCCTGCGTGCACACGTGTGCATTCGTGTATGGCATGGTTTTCAGGATATGAGCATGTAACATCATGTAACATTTATGTGTATGCATGTAACGGACGTAACAGGCACATACAGATGCATGCAGGCCGGCACGCACAACCAGGTCTGCACATGTCTGCACGACTGCCCGATCGACCCATGGCCCCTGTGTGCATGTGCAGGTTCATCACATGCATGAGTGAAGGCCGCAGACATTTATGCCTACAAGTTGTCTTCATAGAGGTGTGCATGTGCGCATCTGCATTCGTCTGCACGTGCAGAGGTATGTTCGGGCGAAGTATAGGCTTACCACGCATGCTTGTATGTACATCTCGCTTGCTTGCATGCTCACTCTCTCTCTCTCTCTTTGCTTTGCTGCTTGCTTGCGTGCGGGGCGTTTGGGAAGTGCTTTGCTTCTCTCTCTCTGTCTGTGAGGCCTGCTGCCGGCGCCGTTGTTTCAGGCCTTGGAGGCCGATGCGGCGCCAAGCCAGGTTCTCGCGCCTAGGTTTAGACTCGAAGATGTTTGAGTTCGGGAATTCGGGATCGGATTCAGAGCTTGAGAGTTTGCGTTTAGGGCTCGGGCTTGTGTGCTTCGAAGCAGTCTAGCCGCTTCTGGGCATCGTGCTCGCAATGACTCCGGGCATATGTCCAAGGGCCGGACCGAATGGCCTCCTCGTTGCCCTGCTTGGCCTCCAGGGTCGCCTCCGCCCAAACCTGAGACATATCGGCGCTTCGAAGTCTTTGGTACCAAAACTTAGGACTGAAAGGGGAAGCCAGGGTGATCGAGGCCCGTCGGGACCGAAGTCCGTGCTCAAGAAACCCTGATGGTCATCGTGCCTGCTTCAGAGCTGGCGACTCCATCTCCAGCATCTTTCCCAAAGCCGGGCTGCCTGGCAATGATTATCTTCAAGCAGCGAGATGCACACAGACAACAAATCACACACAGCCAACGACAGGAAATTCCCCAAAGCCGGGCTGCTGCAATTCTCTTCTGCGTTTTCCACATTGCTGAGGTAAAGCAAGTTGCCTAGCAAATGTCGGGCACTTGCTCGCCAATGTGTGAAGACTGCTCCATGGATGATGCTTCAATTTAACGGTGGGCAGTTACCAATTAACAAAGTCCCAGTCGAGCACACCGATCTCGGCAACGAAAGCCGTCTTGGACGATCTTGTCATTGTGGTGCAGCTGCGGTATGTTGCGGTATCTCAGACTCATATTGGGTCGAGAGTCCAATTGCAACCGCCACCGCTGCCATAATGCACAGAGATGCATCTGGTGTAGATTCGCTGCACCAGAGAGCAACGAAGACTTGGCACATACCTGTGGCCACTTTACTTGCGATAGGGCCTACAAAACACACGAGTCACTGCAGATCTGGTCCACTACACAGACTCTCCGTCCTTCAATGAGCTTAAGCCTGGAGTGCTTGCACGAGCGCCTGCAAAGCCCTGCACCATCTGCGCCAACTGCACTGTTGGGGATCGGCTCGCCAAGGCAGATGCCAGCCCACGCGCGAAGAAGTGGAGCACAACCCCTTCCGAGGATCAAGGCTCCCCACTTCTGCGCAGTTGCAGATGCAAATTAACCCACACCCTCCCAGCCCTTTCAACAACAACAACAGGAGCTTGCCTGATGCTAGCCTTGAGCTGAGCCAGTGGTCTTTATCACCTAAGACGTGGCACAGTTCAGTACCGTGGACTGCATGGGGCAACGAGCCTCAAGTCCAAGTCAGCTGAGTCGCTTAAGCAGATATGGATGTGATGCGAGATTGACTGCCAGAAGGGTGGGAACAGAATCGTCAGCGCAAATAGGTGCGTAAACAAGGTGTACTCCTGAATGCTCCCTCCATATCTTTGGATGAAGTTCCTGAACTGGCGGAAGGCTTGCACTTCGGATGGCATACAGACTCACCTTTTCCTGCGAAGAATCCTCGAAAACCGTATCTCTGGCATGCAAGGCAAAGTAAGATCTGACCCCTTGTCAATATGGCTTTCAATACTGTAACCTAACTTGGTACTTGCAACCCTCTTCTTTGGAACCTACATGTAAAATTCCTCTTGAGGGTCCGCATCAGTCTCAGCTCGACCGTCTGGAGAAGCGTCGCGGTCAGTAGCCGGCAGAGGCCGTCCACAAAAACTTCCATGTCGGCGGTCAATGCGGACTTGACACACCTTGGAGGCAACAGACATATGCTTATATTTTGTATGCATACACGTGTATGTATGCATACATACATGCGTATGTACATACCAACCTACCTACCTACCTCCCTCCCTCGCATGCATGCATACACTCGTTCATTTCAGTTCATTTCACATGATTGCGTAGAGCCTATTTACGTGACGCCTCGGTTCTGGTTTCAACTTCAGTCACTGTCATGTTCGAGTCTTGGATGTGCCAACTTTCTGTCACTAAGCACCGGGCACCAAAAGGACGCTGGTCGCAATCATCGAGGCTCCCAGGTATTGCACAGGGGTGTACTGCTTTCCGCAGAAACAAACCCTCAGCACGAGACCCAGTGGCATCCGGATATTGGAAACCTCAGGGGCATCCCCTCGATCACCTGCACCGCTCCGCGGTCAATCCTACTCAGCTGCACAGGCCAAGTGGCTAGGAAGCAGAAAGCTATGGGAAGCCGTCCATAGGCTCGGCTTTTCCTCGGCTGATCTGAGGGTTTGGCAGTCTGAAACAGGTGTTGTCTGATGGCTCCGGATCAATGCAGCCGGTCGTCAAAAGCACCGAGCAACACCAAAAAGCCCCCAGTAGCAGGTAAGTCTGCCAGGGACCTCTCCGTGTTCGAAGGATGAGGCCCAGTCTCGGCAGATACCTTTGCCGCTTTGCCGGATGAGGCTTCGGCTCAGAACGGGCAGTCAAAGAGAGCCACTGGGCTGCACGCATGATGACGACCGTCAGCTGCAGAGCAAAGCTGAAAAAAAGAGCGCTGTCCTGCAGAAAGGTGCTGACGAATACTAAACCCACTTTGCATGTCCCGCAAGACCTTCTGGAACTTGGCGATACGAGCAAACGGAGGCACACAAAGTCCCGACCTGAGCCACACAAAGGAAGCGCCATCAGCAAGCGCACATCATCCTGAGGGAATCCGGCCCCTAAACCCTAAACCTCAAACCCTAAACCCTAAGATTGGCTAAGTCTGGACAGGCCACATGAACATGCAAAAGACAGCGAAGGGCCAAAAGTTTCTCGGGGCCGATTTCCAAATTCCCGGCGCCTCGGAGCAGTAAAAGGATGCGTAACATAGTATGTATATATATATATATATATGTAACATCAATATATATTTACACACATGTATATATATATATATAATGTGTGTGTATATGTATGTATTATGCATGTATACACATATTAGATAGGCTTACTTCGGTACCGACTCAATCGCTTCGGCGACAAGAAAATATGCCAGATGTACATGCATACCTGCATTCTGTATTTTGATGGTCCAAGGGGCCGGTCGACGGTAAAGGTTCCGCACCACCTCGCCACCGAGCTCCTCACATGCTCTCAGTGCTGGGGGCCCGTGGCTCGCGACAGAAGCAGGAACCTCAAACCAATCTTAGGGTTTAGGGGTTAGGTTTTTTGGGCCTGGGGTTTGGGGTTTAAGGGTTTAGAGCTTAGGGACCCAATCTGCCGTTTGCCTCGCCTCGATCAAAGGGGAGGTATTTGCAGCGTCCAGCACCGGCATCCGCAGCAGAAAGCCTGGAATCCAAGTCTGCTATGACCCAAAGACCCAAGGAACGACTCTCACTAGGCTATCGTTGGATAAGGTTATGAGAGGGTTATGGAACAGCATGGAATGACCACTCCTGGGCACCGAGGAGCGTTGCCATGTCCTTCCCGCGACCGCCGCAGCCGGCAGGAGCAGCTCGGCGTCTTTGCGAGACTCCATGGGCGAAGTCTAAGTCTAAGTATGTAACATCGACCATGCTCAACTTGAACCTGTTTAAGAAGCAACCTACCAAAGCTTGCGAGGGCATTCCATGTGGCCGTGCTTGCTTTGCATCGAGATTCCCATCTGGATTCATGCCAAGACCAAAGGTTCCAAGCTTTTCGACTCTAAGCCACCAACCCCAAGCCCCAAGCCCCAGGTGCCTTCCAGGCTTGAACCGCGATTTCGCATATTATGCTCCGGTCTTCCGCAGCCTTCAGGTGAAGCACTCGTGGCTGCAAAAGATAGCTGTTCGTCGAGACAGTGTGGGCAACGCCTACAGCGATTTGTCGACTCTCGTTCGATTTCGGGAGGGTCCAACAGCTTTACAGGACTTGGAGGCAGTACAATGCACATCTTAGGCTGCCGTGTCGAGACGTAATCCGGATCTGCCTACTTTCAGTTCCAGCCTTGAGAGAAGGACCCCGATGTTGCAAGAAAGCAACGGCATTGAGCTGCAATTAGTAAGGAAGGGTCCTCCCAATCTACCAGAGCGAGCAGCTTGCAGTCGCCACTGCCCGGCGGCCCTTCCTGCTTGGAAAGGCAGACTCCCAGACATACCAGGATCATCACCAGTCACCAGTATCGATCGTCTCTCTATGATGGCAATCAGCAAACAACCATAAAGATGAGCATCTTGCAGGCAGGAACTGCGCACTGCGCTCCCCCCCCACTCTTTAGCACTGTTCCGCTCCCATCATGAACAGAGTGACACCAGGAACTGAACCGCGTTTTGGCGGGCCTCGTACAAGGTGTTATCGAGGAAAGCATCACCTCGGCGAAGGCTACAATTTGAACAGTGCCACCATGTCTTCTGCTGATTTACCTCAGGGCCCTTCGCGAAGCCACCAACCCACAACCACCAGCACATTCGGTCCTGAAGCCTCAGCCTCCATGACAACGAGATGGGGACGGCGCCGTGAATGAGGCCCCATGGCACCTGCGGTAGGATTCCACACTGCTGATGCTCCCCTTACCTGATGCTGTTCTTATAAATACTCTTCCCGCGATACCTGCTGGCCGCCATTCCTGCTTCCTTATCTTTATTATCTTCTTGTTCCCTCATCCTTGAACCTGCGGCTGCTACTGCTGCAGTGCCGCTGCCGGTGCCGGGGCTGGAGATGCTGCTCGTGCAGGTCTGGCTGTGGCAGTGACCGTGATGGCGGTGGTAGCGCGAGTGCTGGTAATGGTGTTTGTGCTCCAGCTGGTGGTTGTCGCCGGAGTTGGCGGTCAGTAGCAGCAGCATCAGCAGCATCAGCAGCAGCAACAGCACCACCGCCATCCTCGTCAACACCTGTCATCAAAACGAATCGCTCGTCTTCTTGTTCGTCCGACACCGCTGCACGTCCATCCATGCATCCACCCGAGTGCGCCTGACAAGCATAACCATTGATCACTCGAGATCGATATTGATGGTTATGAACTAGTTGAGAGGAAGAAGCCACACAGCCTACGCAGCCTACGCACTGCAACATCTGCCTCCGAGGCATAGGTCGCCCTCAGCCACGGTGTCTGCTTGTCCACGAAAGCCACGTAAGGATGGTCCTTGAAGCGCTCATTGGCCTGAAATAACCATGAGGAGAAGGAGAAGGGAAGGGCTGACGACCAAAAGCCCACAAAAGAGTCATGGAGAAATAAAGCTGCCAATAGCAACCGACAGTAGTAAGTGGATTGCCCAAACAGCGAACCACAATCTCAGCTTCAGCAAAGCTGCGACATCCATGACCCTGGGTGTTGTAACACTGGGAGAGGGTGTCGTGATTGATTGATGTTCACCGCCGCAGTCAGGTAGCTGCGGGAAGAAGCGTTGACAGCAGTGCGGTGGTGATAGTGGTAGTGGTCGCCGTAGTCAGAGCGGGAGTGGGAGTAGGAGTAGTAGGTGTGGGATGGTGAGCAGCAGGAAGAAGCAGAGGACGAGTAGGAGCAGCCGTTGCAGCCACAGTGGCGGTAGAGTAGCAGAAGTGGTAGCACCGCCAGCAGGTTGAGTAGTAAACGAAATACCAATACCAATACTGGCAATTTGGCGGTGGGGGGGGGGGGCATCAACAAGCCTGCTTCGATCCAAAGCCTTTCCTCCTCTCAGACAAGAGATCCCCCCCGGAACTGGAGGCCCAGGGCCCCTGCCTTCAAGGTTTCAAGCTCCTGGCTGAGCTTCACTGGGACTGCTCTCTAATGGCGCTCATTCGACACGCTACTGATAGCAAAGTGGCACTAAGACGACGGCGACAGCTGCCGCGCGACTCCTCCTCCTCCTCCTCCTACCACTACTCCTGCTACTACTCCTGCTACTACTACTGCTACTACTACTACTGCTGCTGCTGCTTCTACTTCTATTTCTACTTCATTCTCCTTCTCCTTCTACTTCTACTACCACTACCACTACCACGACCACTACCACTACCACTGCCACTACTACTACGACAACGACAACCACAACAACAACAACAACAACTACTACTACTACTAGTACTACTACTACTACTACTACTACTACTACTACTACTACTACTACTCCTACTCCTACTCCTACTCCTACTCCTACTCCTACTCCTACTCCCACTGCTACTGCTACTGCTACTGCTACTGCTCCTGCTCCTGCTCCTGCTCCTGCTCCTGCTCCTGCTCCTGCTCCTGCTCCTGCTGCTGCTGCTCCTGCTACTGCTACTGCTACTGCTACTGCTACTGCTACTGCTGCTGCTGCNCACTGACATTTTAAAGTACCAACTAGCACCTTCGTCTCAACCTACGCCCCCGATGAGGCCTGCATATTCAACAGCATCAATTCAGCTTTCTGTTCTTGCTCCTGCTCCTGCTCCTGCTGCTGCTGCTCCTGCTACTGCTACTGCTACTGCTACTGCTACTGCTACTGCTGCTGCTGCTGCTGCTGCTGCTCCTGCTACTGCTACTGCTACTGCTACTGCTACTGCTACTGCTACTGTTACTGCTACTGCTACTGCTACTGCAAGTACGACTGCAAGCACGACTAGTTACCAACAAGTACGACGACAACGACGACTACTGCTGCAAATGCAAGTGCTACTAAGACGACGACGACGGCGACGGCGACGAGGACGAGGACGACGACTACTACTACTTCTGCCACTCAGCATTGGGTCTCAGAGGGCGACGCTATGGACCTGAAACGATCTGGGCGGCAAAACTCTGTACCACAAGCGACCCATGCCCTGAAAGCTTGGTGCTGCAGCGAAACCTTGAAACACGAACGCTGCAAGCGCTTGCCTGTGTACCCAATATATAACAACTACAACGGCAGCAACAGCCGCATCGGCAGCAAGAACCACAACGACCACGACGACCATCACCACCACTACCAGCGCCACCACCACCACCACCACCACCACCTGCCACCACGACAAACATCACCACCACCACCACCACAACGGCCTTCTTCGTGAGAGCAGCAAGGACCAAGACAACCACAACCACGACAACAACACCAGCAGCAGCAGCAGCAACAGCAGCAGCAGCAACAACAACAACAACCGCCGCCGCCGACGCAACCGCCGCAACCGCGACCGCAACAACCACAACAACAAGCGAGTTGGCAAGCCCGCTCTTTGTTTGCTCGCTTCTCTGTACAGGATGCAAAAGATGTATGTCTTGCCCTTCCTTGTGAGAGCGGATTTCCGATAAACCAGCAATAAAGCGCCATGGCTTCTCTACCAAGATTCTCAAACAAAATCTAGCTAGTGAGCCTGGTCTTTAAAGTTTCGAAGGCGGCTTTCCAGCCAATGTCTTCGTGACCAGGTATTCCTCCAGTCCCATCAGTCCCCACTCGCGGGCATTGCCTGAGCACGTGGCACCACGTTTGATCTGAAAAAGTCACTGAAGTAAAGTTCACTAAGCCCTACACCACGGACCGAACAAAACAACATCCTAAACCAACCACTGCCGAAGGAGAGAGGCGAGATTTATGGAAGCCCTCAGGTCAAATCACCTCCGTACTTGCCTCAGCTCCTGGCCACTTTGCTTGTAGCCACCGAAAGGTGCATCCGGCATGACTCAGCGGCGAGGCTGAAATACTGATCAAAATACTTGACAACTATGCTAGTTTCGACAATGACAATCATAATAACTGATCCTGACACCATTGCAAAGACTGATGCTGACGCGAAGCGTATTGCTACGAGTGCAGCATGCCATACCTCTAAACTCCATTTTCGCTGGAAACTCAAGATCAACCAAGGTCAAAGCCTGACGTGTCGTTGATCATGACCTCCAGGAGCTGCGCTCATGGCGACACTCGGCGACTCTGTGACACGATCTGCACCCAAGTATTCCAGACAAGCATTGGTGCGTTTGGAGCTAAGGCTGCTTCCATGCCCGATCGCAGCCTCCTGGCCTCGGATAGCATTTCGTGTCTAAAATAGATCGGATCTCACCGGAGCCTGCTGTGACCAGGCACCGGACGTCCGAGAACGTCTGCGCCCCAACCCAAGTCACTATGTCCTCAACCCCTCAACACGTATGACGCCTACACTCAAGTCAAAACCCTAAATGTCGAACGATTCTGGGGACGTCGCCACTTGAACGGCTCTCTCCGGAGAAGCGCTTCCCACAGCATTGTTCAAACCGTAGACCTTGAAGCGACTGCCGCTGGGATGTGCAAGTAGGAGGGATTCAAAAGCGTAGGACTCAGGGGCTGCGAGGGTGAGAGCTGTCGGGATGCTGGTTGCAGGTTGATGACTTCAGAGAGCATGGGATTGGATTGCGTCTGTAGGAGAGCTCGGAATCATTGATAAAGCATGCAGGTAATCATCGCCATCGCGAACAACGTATTCGCTGCGCGACAGCAACTGCCGAAGGTGACGATGGTCATGATGAGTCATGATGAGTTCTCGTAAACACTAAGCATCAATGTCACCAAACTATAGTCGTCGTCGTACCAGCAGCCGCTGTCGTCGGTGCCGTACTGCCGAGGCGTGTTGTTTGAAACGAGTGTTCGCTGCATGCAAGCAGGCAAATCAGTGCCTCGGGAGAAGCAAGAACTAGGAGGCGTGCAAGATGACAATGATTACGGCAGGCGCTCTGGTCTAAAATCATCCTTCATATGCTTGGCAGCTTTTTGCAGATAAGTTTCTTTGAGAGACAAGGAGTTGCGGGGTTTTGTGTCGATATGTTTCCTCCAGCTGCGCCTGCTGTTCTAGCACGAAGATCATTGAGAGGGCTTCGCATCTCACGCGCTTTACCAGCACGTCTTGGATGAGAGGCAAGGCCGTCTTCTGAGACTGTGGGCTGGTACGAGCTGCTTTGGCCTTGGCACTATCCATCGGCGTCATCGCGCGTGTCTGTGCGGTGCATGCCTTTCATCGAGCGTCGCAGGACTTGGAGCCAGACAGTTTTGTGGTTCTGATATGAATCGCGAAACGACAACTTCTAAGTGACAATCACGGGGCTTGACAAATTGGGTCCACCGTAACATGCTGAGTAAACGGGTAAGTAAAGGGACGGACTCCGTGAAAATATGCGACAAGCGACCATTGATGAGGTTAAGTCCTCCGCTCTTCCATGTTGCATTAGGTGTTGTCGTCCAATCGCTTACCCATTTGATGGCCACTGTGCTCTCTGCGGTTGTTTCATCTCTCACCCGATTGCATTCAGGCTTGTATCTATAGCCTATAGCTGTATCTCTTCAAGCCCAGGCGCAGTTGTTTACGCAATACAACTATCTATCGACCTTTCTGTCAGGCGCTTCAAGCTAGAATTTCAGGCAAAAGCTGGACAGGCAACAGGAACCGAAATAGTATACTTCCGGTTGAGAGAGGTGTTCAAAAAAAGAAGCCAATGCTTGCCTTCTGCTGTTGCCGACCGCTGTGCATTCTGGATGCATACAGGAACCGTTGGTTTTGCCAGCACCCCACAAACCAGAAAGCGTATCTTTGGACCCTCAACACGCCATGGTGGTCGTCGGAGCAGTTAGCAGTAGCAGTGGCACTAGCAGTTGCAGTAGCAGTTTCAGTGGCGGCAGTAGCAGTAGCGAGAAGCAGCAGTATCAGTAGCAGTAGTAGGAATAGTGGCGGTGGTGGCGAAAGTAGAAGTAGACCACTACTTCGACGACAACTACGACTACGACTGCGACTACCACCACTGCCTACCACTTTCATCATCATCATCATCATCTACCACTACCACTACCACTACCACTACCACTACCACTACCACTACCACTACCACTACCACTACCACTACCACTACCACTACCACTACCACTACCACTACCA
>BGNK01001109.1:41564-168826 GCA_003297005.1 Symbiodinium sp. clade A Y106 | reverse complement strand
TTATTTAATTCCCGGGGTCCAGACACACTGGAACACCATATGGGGTCTATTTGGCAGCTGGCGCGTGGAGTCCTGCCAACACACACACATCCAGCTGCCAAATAGACCCGGTTTAAGCCGCACACGGGGGGGGGGGTTGTTGCAAGGCCAGGAAGGTGAGTCGTTTGGTGAGAGCCTTCTGAACCGTCTGCATACCCTCACATCCCAGCTTCATCTCCGAAGGATGCCCGCTTGACGAGCTTCATCTGAGGTTGGTTGAGGGAATCGGCTGAAGGTTAAACCGGTTTTGCCAAACTTTAAACCGTCAAGCCCTAAACCCTGCATGGCTTTTCCGGGTGCGAGTGTCAAATACACGGTACGGCCTCACGGCGCGTGATGGGGGCTCAATGACTAGGTGACTAAGCACATGTTCAAGTTGTTGGATGCTTGAGCTATCCGAAACACTGATGTTCTCGAAGGGGCACGGTAGATTGGTAAATCCTGACTGGTTCGCTGGCGCCAGAACTTGCGAGAAACTGGAACTTCAAGCAGATTAGGAAGACTGAATGCGTACCAATCCAGGGCAGTAGTCGTAGTAGTGGTGGTGGTGGTGGTGGTAGTAGTAGTAGTAGCAGCAGCAGCAGGAGTGGCGAACATCAGTCAAAGACACCAGACTTGTTGGCCAAGCAAATTAGAGCCAGAGGTAGGGTGAGTGATTGAGGCTTAAGCAGAGTCGGTCTAAAAGGCCTTAGCTACGACTGTTTATGCTGGTGGATGCGCGAAAATCAGGACCTTCAAGCTGCGGCTGCAGATACCAGCATCAGCGGAACACTGTCCAAGTACTTGGACCACTTCAGCCGCGGTTGGCAGGCAAATAGGGGGTCTCGGGCAAAAAGGCATAGAGCGCAATCCTAAAGTCAAGCAACAAGGCTTCAGTCTCACATGCCAGGCTTCACGCTATTCCAGGTACCCAGGTGCGGTTCGGGATTTGTTCAGTCAGTCGCTGACACAAGACGCGATATGTTACCCCGTGTCAGAGCAGCTGCTTGAAACATAAATCGCGACTACTTGGCTGAGGGTGTTTGGGATAAAATACACCTGGGTTGAAGCTCCCCCCATCAGCCCAGAAGCAGCATATTAGAGAGTGGCAAATGCTGCTGAAAGGACCTGGGATCAATCACGGAACGCCTCCGACGCTTGAGCTGCACAGTTGATGTGCGGGTGACGTCGGACTTGTGGTTTGTGGCTTGCTGGGCTCACCTCTTGGGCGGTTTCAACTGATATCCGAAATTGTATCAACAAGTACAGCAGAAGCACGAGCCGGTTGCCGTTAGATTCGCCGTGCCCAAAAAGGTTCATCTACTTATGCGACGCTTCTCGAAACCTCACATGGGGCATTGTGCAAAACTGGCTTGCTTCGGGAAGCAGCAATGTAGGCTTCGCCTGGCAGCATGAAGGTGACGGGTGTACCTGGGGGTTCATGGGTAGTCATAAGTGGGGTTTTGAGAAGGGAAACTGTACTTATCTGGGGGACGTGCAACCCCTCTTATAACTTCCGGAGAACCGCCAAGTAGGGTCCCTTAACATGCTTCATCAAGAATCCCGTCCTCAGGAAGCGGACCCCCTTGCCCAAACCCTAGCTTCCAGCCCTAAACTCTGAAACCCTATGCAAACCCTAAACCCTAAACCCCCTAGTGCAGTCTCGCTTAACAGACCTCGAACCATATGCCTCGCCTGGATTGTCTCAGTGTGAGCGCCGAAACCCCAAGCCCTGAAACCCCAAAGCCCTAGGCACTGAAACCCCCTGTTAGCGCCTTCAGCTTCTAAGGACTCTCGGAGTTGAAGCAGATGCTCCTGTGATTCTGTTCAGAAGCGCTGTTCGTGGGAGTTTTGGTGGTTTTCGACCTATTAGGTTTAGGCGTTTTTGGGGAGTTTTGGTGGTGGTCTAACCGAAGTAGAGGCAGAAGGTAGGGAGTCCAACTTAATTCAAATTTGCGAATCCAGAAATCGACCGGAACTTAGAACTCGCTGGTAGAAGAATCCTGGGAACAGCGGAGGCTGGACTTCAAGGTAGACAGTTTAGGGTTTAGGGGTTGTCATAATAACAATAATCGTAATAATCAATAATCATACGTAGTAATAGCAGAGGTTGGACTTCAAGATAGACCTGCCACTTCCGTCGTCCTTTGCGGCTCAGCAGCAAGAAGCTTTTCGAATTTGTGACGTCGCTTTACAGCAATGGTTCCTTGCCGTCTACTCTGCTTCAGCCCACTGATCCTTGCGAGTTGATGCTCAAAAGTTGTTTCCATTACTATGCTTGTTATTATGGTCACTAATACTAATACTTTCTTGGTAGTAGGAGTAGGAGTAGGAGCAGCAGCAGCAGTAGTAGTCGCTGTGTCGTGCCAGTTTTATTACTACTAATACAACTGCTACTATCTTGTCGTCCATGCTACCCCCGGCAACAGAAATCGTGGCCGCAGTGCCGTTCACTCTCCGTTGCATTCACTGCCTTGTGCCGAAGCCGTGCCCATGTTGCACCATGCACTGCCATGATCCGAAACATGTCTCGTGCTTTATAGTCCCTTTGCCAAAGTTAAAGCATTTCTCTATGAAAGAACCACAGAATACTTGTTCACAGACCTTGCATATCATAGGTTCAGACACTGCAGACGATACACGGCTCACAAAAAAAAGCACACAAACCTGAGCCCTTGCACCTTAACCCCCAAGTCCCAAGCACTGAACCCGGCAGGCTTCTTGCTTGCATATATATATATATATATATATATATATATATATATACATACGTGTGTGGGTGTGTATATATATATATATGTATATACATATATATATATATACTCGAGTCGCATGCGTTCTATGAGGCACCCGACGTCTCTGGCGCCCGGCGACTCCTGGGTGCGTGGCAGGCGCGCAGACACATGAAGGGGATGCTGAAGGGAGTGTTACACGAGATTAAGGGGGCTGTGCTCCTATGGGATAGCCTTAAATTCCAGGTGAAAGGGTGGGTGCAGCAAGCTACAGGCTACAGCGCTCAAGAGGGCGAAGTTCCAGAGCAACCTCCTTGATTTCCGGGGCTTCATGTGGACTGCTGCTTTGGAAATCTTTTCAACGAAAATTTTGGGAACCGAAAAGGCGTTGAACGCAGAGAAAACCGTCAGCAGATTTAAGGTCTAGGGAGCCACAGAGCGAGTCTTTCCATAGACATTTCCTCTGAACGCCGACACCGCTTGTTGTGTATCGGGTTGTATCTTATGAATGAATCAGGGGTGTGTAGCTCATGATGTGTTGGGATTAGAGTTGAGCTTCAGGTTTCGAGCTTCGGTGTTGAGATGTGATTGCCGCAGGACAGCCCACAGGAGAAGCCTCAACTCAGCCGCTACTGGCAGAGGCAATGCAGATACAGGGTTTCGGTTTGGGGTCGAAGGATATTATTGGGCTTTAGCGTTTAGGGGTATGGGACTTTGGGATCTACGGGGTGCAGCACAGAGAGTCGAAGAACAGAACAGTGCAGCTTTTCTGTCCGTGCAGAGAAATTGGAAGTACGGAACCGTGCAGCCGTGCAGAGGAAACCCTAAACCCCGGTTGAACTCCAGTTCGATCCAGGAGAGGAATCGATGTCGCTTTGGGCGCACTTCCGCGATGCTTGTCAGCCATGCGGGTGCTAAGAAAAAGCCTAGCATTCCGAGGACTGTCGTTCTTGGATGATCTGCTGTCGGCTTTCTGTGCATGATATAGGCGCTTGAGTATCTAGTCATCAACTTCTTGGGTTCCGTACTTCATTCATAGTCCATTTGCTCCACAAGGCCCTACACTACTTCTTCAGGGCACTATAGTGGCTGATTCCGGTTCGCACATGTCTTATTCCTCGTGATCTAATCAGCTGCACAGAAGTCCGAAGGATTCTTTCCCGACGAGCCGCCTCAGCTGGCTGATAACCAGCACCAAAAGACAGAACCCCCCGTATCCTCGAATCCCAACATGTCAAACACTAGGGAGTATGTATGTATATACATATTTTATATATATATATATATATATATATATATTTATTTATTTATGAGCATATATACATATAGATATATATATATATATATATATGTATAAGACCTGGACGGAGGTTATGAGAGATCCTTAATTAGGCGAGGTCTTACACCGGGTCGGCTGTAAGTGCTGAGGAAGCTACCTGCTCGGCCTGGAGGACGTTGCACGGGGTCTTTTGTACTTCATACGTGGCCTTCAAAAAGGGTTCACCATCGGCTCAAAATCAAAACCGTATGATGGAGACTGGACACAAGTTACAGGGGTGACCACCAAGGTCTATATCCGTCACGCGTTTTTTTCCTGCATCCGTGCATCGGGCACATAGCAATTGTCTTATACAGACATAGCGAAGGAATATTCCTTAAATTATGGAGGGATCTTTCTCTGCATCTTGGGGAACAGTCTGTTGCGACTGACAGGTCCGACGGCAGAACAAGAAGAATAGGTATTGAGGCGGTGAGAATAGCATGAGACGTCTTGCATTCAGGGCTATGCGTGGAGGTTACGGGTGTCGCTTGAATCGTGGCATGGCGGTCTGGATCGGGGATGTCAAGCTTTCGTGTTTCTTGTGCAGGACCACTGTTTTGAAGGCCCCAGATCTCGGGTTGCAGAGAAACCCAAACACATGTTTGTTGGGGGGGGGGGGCAGGTGTCGATGGATAGAGCTCCAGCTGGGATGGATACGTGTGGCTATCGGACGGGGCACTGAAGCCATCGGCGAGGATGTGGAGTGTCTGTTGAAGATCTGCGAGCTGTCTGCCCGTGTTTACTGGTTCTTCTCGGACGACAAGGAGGATTTGTGCCTTGGCCACGGTTTGAGGGTAAGCCTGGAATCCCTACGCTGCTCAATCCGAAGGCCCTGTATGTGGACCGAGGTGAGTGAAGCGTTTCTTGCCATCTATCGAGTATATACAAGGAATACTATCTCCTTCCATTCAAGTGCTCCCTTGGAAGACTATTCTCGGATTTGGGCTTTCAACACCGCATTCGCTGAAGCATCCAGGCAGTCGCTGCGCTTGAAGATACTTTAGGGGCAACATCTGTACTGGAATGACAAAAACGGTGCTGGCTCAGTGCAACAATCCGAAGTGTCATTAATACAAGTGATGCTGTAGTTTCGCGATTGCTTTTTTTATGCCGGCGTAGACCCCAAACAGTGAGGAGGGCCAGAAGAGGCCAAAGGAGGCCTCGAAAAATCACCGACACTCCCGGGGACCAAAAATACAAAAGTTCGCGGGAACCTAAGTGGCCCCCCCAAAAGAGGCCAGAAGAGGCCGGAATTCGTGCGAAACCACAGCGGGAGCATCGAAACGCAACGGAATTCGCGCGAAACCACAGCGGGAGCGTCGAAACGCAACGGAATTCGCGCGAAACCACAGCGGGAGCGTCGAAACGAAGGCCCCGCCCCACCGCGTGCGCCGTTGCGGCCCGCAACCGAAGCGGCCCCCCCAGAATTCGAAGAGGCCAGAGCAGGCCAGAAGAGGCCGGAATTCGTGCGAAACCACAGCGGGAGCGTCGAAACGCAACGGAATTCGCGCGAAACCACAGCGGGAGCGTCGAAACGCAACGCAATTCGCGCGAAACCACAGCGCGAGCGTCGAAACGAAGGCCCCGCCCCACCGCGTGCGCCGTTGCGGCCCGCAACCTAAGCGGCTCCCCAGAAGAGGCCAGAACACGCCAGAAGAGGCCGGAACGCGCGCGAAACCACAGCGGGAGCATCGAAACGCAACGGAATTCACGCGAAACCATGGCGGGAGCGTCGAAACGCAAGGGAATTCGCGCGAAACCACAGCGGGAGCGTCGAAACGAAGGCCCCCGCGTGCGCCGTTGCGGCCCGCAACCTAAGCGGCCCCCCCAGGAGAGGCGAAGAGGCCAGAGCAGGCCAGAAGAGGCCGGAGTTTGCACGAAACCACAGCAGGAGCGTCGAAACGAAGGCCCCGCCCCACCGCGTGCGCCGTTGCGGAGCGCAACCTAAGCGGCCCCCCCAGAAGAAGCCAGAGCAGGCCAGAAGAGGCCGGAATTCGTGCGAAACCACAACGCGTGCACCGTTGCGGGCCGCAACCTAAGCGGGCCCCCAGAAGAGGCCATGAGCAAGCCAGAGGAGGCCGGAATTCGCGCGAAACCACCAGGCCAGAAGAGGCCGGAGTTCGCGCGAAGCGGGTCGAAACGCAAGGGAATTCGCGCGAAACCACAGCGGGAGCGTCGAAACTCAAGGGAATTCGCGCGAAACCACAGCGGGAGCGTCGAAACGAAGGTCGCGCCCCACCGCCGCGTGCGCCGTTGCGGCCCGCTACCAATTCCTTTACTCTGAACGTAAGAACCCCATCGTGCAAGCACTGTTTGGGGAATGATGTGGTGGATTGTTTTTGTCATGACTTTTAGCAGTGTTTTTTGTCAGGCTTAGTGTAAGTGTCGTGGCTTTTGTGGACATGACGCCTATTGTACACGTGTTCGCTTTCGGTGCCCAGCACGGGTCTTGTGCTCAAAACACGCTCGAAACCCCAGAGCCCTTAGCCAAAACCCCAAGTCAGCAATGGAAGCTCCAAACACCCTAAAGTTTCTGGAGCCCTCAAGCACTACGGCCCTAAATGCCCAGTCCTCACCTGATGAAAAGCTCCAGCAGGATTCAAGGACTGCCGCTAAAATCCTGAAGGCCCCATCCCAAAAAGAGAATAGACAGAGAATGGTATCTCTTTAGTATATATGTATTAAATTACGTATGAAAATATGTTATACAATAGAGGCAGGTGCACTATACAAAATAGTATACTATATTCCATTATCGTATCACATTATGTTATATTACATTATAGTGTATACATACCCTAAACCCTAAACCCTAAAACCCTAAACCCTAAAACCCTAAAACCCTAAACCCTAAAACCCTAAACCCTGAAACTGCCGAGAGCGCCGCTGACCATTTGCATGGGCGCTCGAGGCTCCGACCGAGGCCGCCAGCCGAGCGTCCCGACAGCACGGTGAGGGAGGGTAAAGCCTTCTGGTATACGGGGACGGAAATGACTCGGCTACGCCTCAGACAACACGGACCCCAAACCCACTACCGTTGGCGTGTTTTTGGTCTGTGCCCTCCTGCCCCCTGCCCCCTGCCCCCTGCCCTGCCCGGGTGCGAGGTGTGGGTTTTTTGATGGAAACCCGTGCTTTTCATCAAGCGGCCGGCACAGGCCGCGAGGACCCACAACCCGACACCAATCCATGTCAGCAGTGCTTGGTTGTGCAATGTGGTTATTTATGAGTCGAACAGCGAAAGGAAGCAGAGAGCAAGAAAGCCCCCTTGAGGGGGGTTTGGGGGGTGAACCCTAAACCCTAATTGAGAATAGTTGGGTGGTTGGGGCGGGACTACATGCTGACGCAAGCGCGCGATAAGTGGTGCGTCCCCATTTCTAAAGAAGCGCACCCACCGCGCGCACACTGTCCCTAAAACCCTAAAACCCTAAACTAAAGGAAGCGCCTAGATTTGCAAGACATGCATGTTCAATCGACCCAACAGCGAATACACGGAGAATAGCGGGCATGGATGTGTTATTCCAGGGGCAAGGCTTGTCCGAGTGTGAGTGTCAAAAAAACCCTAAACTGAGGAGGCCCGGTGATGTCTCGACCGACGCGCCGCCTCTCAGCTTCGATGCGCGGCTGGTGGCCCACGTGGATGCGCCCAGGTGAAAACCCGGGGATTTCTAAACCCGAAACCCAGGAACCCCCAAAAGGACTAAACCCACAAATTTCCTAAACCCTACCAACCTTAAACGCACGCCTAAACATCCCTGAAATCCCTAAGAGAGCCCTTGACACTCAAAGGTTTCCTAAACCCTACCATAGGCTTTAGGAAGCCTTGGGGTCTTTTGAGGCTTGTAGGGTCTAGGAAAGCTTTTTTGGCTTTAGGAACCCTTTGGGTGTGAAGGGCTTTTCAGGGTTGTTGAGGTTTGTAGGACATGGTAGGATTTAGGAAACCTTTGGGTGTCAAGGGCTCTCTTAGGGGTTTCAGGGATGTTTAGGCGTGCGTTTAAGGTTGGTAGGGTTTAGGAAATTTGTGGGTTTAGTCCTTTTTGGGGTTTCTGGGTTTCGGGTTTAGGAAGCCTCTGGGTTTCGTGTGCTGCGGGGTTGTATGCATGGAATTTAGGGTGAGGTGCTCGGGGTTTGGCGCCTGGACATTGCTGAGAGCTTGGTGATTTCTGGTTCTACGAACCTTGCGGGCCTGGTATACTTTACTCATAGGGACCTTTAGGGGGATAAGGGGGAGGGGGGTAGAGGACTATATTTCCTTAAATAGGCCTCTTTTAAGTCCTTATGAAGGGTATTAAGGCCCCCTACCCCCTACCCCCCTAAGGGACCTCATGATTTAAGTGTAGACGCGCTGATTCATGAACCCTTTCTCTTGAAGGCTCTTGGTCTTCAGAGCCGGATTAGAGACCTCATGAAGAGAGGGAGAGATGTGCATGAGGGAACTACAGTACAAGGGCTTACGTTTAAGATGCTCCTCTGATTTTTGACAACAAGTTATCAAGCCCAAAAAGCATTCCGCTTTAAAGCCTCAAGGGTTTATCTCCGACACCGCAAGCCTGAACCGGAACTTGGTATAGAGGTCTGCCCCTACCCAGGCCCCCGGAAAGGTCTGAAAACTAGAACCCCTAAAACATCCGATCTTAGCTCATACGCTGGTTTGGAGGTTCTATATTTTAGATCAATCATTTCTTAAGGGGTCTCCGGCGTGTACTCATACGACACACTCAAAGCAATCTGGTCAGTTCATGAAAGACCTACATTCCATCATCTAGTCTACTGCGGTTGCAGTTGGCGGCGGAACAGCCAAAGCAAATTGCACGACTACCAACAAGATGCGATCCTAGACCATGCAGGAGGCAAAAAAACCCTCAAACCCAAAAGTTGAGCCAGTGCAACCGAACCGCTTTCTTGGAAGCCATCCTGCATTCAGAGTCCGCGGTCGTGGTCCCGACAGCCGCAAGATCTCGAAGCTCCGAAAACGCGAATCATCGTCTTTCGAACGCACCTCTTACTAGTGGGAGCCAAAAACACCCAAAAAAAAAGAGCCGAAGACTGTTCGTCGTAGTCTCTTAAGGAGCGGACCACGGCTGATCTCCAAACTCTGGCCTGGTTTGCTTGTGACCTCCGGCACTCATAGTGTGCTTGGGGTTCACTTAATATTACCTATATTATTATTTTTTTTTTGGGGGGGGGGGGCTCCTTACTATAATTATAGTATAATAGGCCCTAGGATTTGGCCCTGACTTCTGCAATGGGTTTAGGGTTGAAGAAATCCAAGGCCGTGCAGCGTTGTTTCGCTTCATAGCTCAGGTGGGTTGTGATGTTCGGGACGTTGGGGTCTTCGGAGTAAGGCCGCGACTGAAGCCTAGAACTTTCAAGGACGAAGGAAGCCAAAGCGTTCCACATGCTCTTATTGCTTCTGCATGGTCCGTTTCCACATGGGTTGACTTGGGGCAGAGGATTTTTGAGGGGTTTAAAGTTTGGGGGGTAGAGCCATGGGTTTTGTTTGTTCAGGGTTCGAAGGTCTACGGATGAACGGCCTAGGGTTGTTTCGGCGTGACGAGCCTTTTTCTTGTCATGCTACGGGGTTCAAAGCTACAACTGGGTCCTTACACAAACATCAGTTCAAGTCGTCGTAATATGGAAAGCATAGTATTCACTCCATATCCCCACTATGGAAATTCAAGGAATGACCGCAACCTTCACAAGCACCCAGAAAGTGCAGGTCATGGCTGGTTCAGCATGCATGCGACTCCTGAACCGTTTGCGGGGCATTTCCGTAAGGCTAGAACTCACTAGGACATGCACGATTACATTGAATCAGAGGACTGCGAACTTCGTGGGCAGCTGACTCGGGTGTTCCTTGTCGGCCGATGGGTGCTGCAGGGCTTTTTTCGTATGTTGGAACAACTTTTTCAGGGCTTTCATAGTGTTTTTTCTCTGAATCTTTCAGCTTTTGCAGTGCACAGGGTGTTGGTCTGATGGCTCGTGCATGCCTCGAGAATCTGACACCCTAGATGTGTACCTTCGTGCCTTTGGCTTTGGTGAGAAGAGCAGATGTCTCGCGTGTTGGGACTCGCATCTCCCGACCAGATTCGTGAAGAGTAAGTGCAAGAGTCTCCTTGATGGCTCAAAGTGTCGATGAGCTTCAACTGGGTGTCTGAAGATTTGGGCCGCGGCCTAGGGTTCCTCTGTAGCTGTCTTCATAAAGAGGCCTAACCGTTTTTGGCGGTTCTACACTAGGATCGAGGTTACAGTCCCACCATCAGACAATTCCTGCCAGATGCTGCAAATCCGAATGATCTCCGGGGAAACGAGCATACCTGCCGACGAGATACACGACGTGAGGGGCTTGAAGCGGCGTTTGAATCAGCTGCATGGGTTTCCCCTTGGTTTTAGGCAGAGGTTCCTCCTGGATGGCGAGATTTTGGAAGATACTGTCAAGCTGGACTCACCGATGGACCTGGATCTCGTTCTATTGCCATTCGTCGAAGATTCGAAAGAGCAGGCGGACGAGCTAGTCTATGCTGCTGCCCATGGTGATATGGCCAAAATTGGGTCCAATCTGCAGCTGCCCCAAGATCCAGATTCGTGCACAGCCCGTGGCATCACTGCTTTGATGATGGCATCTAACGAAGGTCATACCGAAATCGTCAGCTTGCTGCTGGCGGCCGGTGCCAACGCGAACCTCGTAGAAACCACCGGATCCACAGCCTTGATAGCAGCATCAAATGCAGGGCATGTCGAAGTTGTGAGCTTGCTGCTGGATGCAGGCGCCGACACGGATGTGGTAGACAAGAGAGGCATGACAGCCTTGATTATGGCATCTGATCGAGGTCATGCCGCAGTCGTGAGTTTGCTTCTGGACGCCGGCGCAGATAGCAATGTGGCAACCCACACGGCTTTGATGAGCGCATGCTTTCAGGGAGATGTTGACATCGTGAATTTGCTGCTGAAGGCCGGGGTCGACAAGGATGCAACAGAAACCACCGGCTGCACAGCTTTGATGATCGCAGCTTATGGAGGTCATGTCGATGTCGTGAGCTCACTGCTGAAAGCCGGCGCCAACAAGGATCTCGCAAGCGACAACGGCTCCACAGCCTTGATGAAAGCATCGAGTGCAGGTCATTCCGAAGTCGTGAACTTGCTGCAGGACAGCACATCCGAGGCAACAACTGAACCCTCCTATTCCTGAACTTCCATATGGAAGTGCCGCGCTATCGGCTATCGGGAACCGGTGCATTCTCTCGTACCCAAAGCTGCGACTCTGTTCGTGGAACAGGCTTGACAGTCGCGCTTTGGGCCGCAATCTGGTGATTGATTTAGCGGTCGGACAAATTGCTAGTAGTATTTCCGCATAGCCCCTAATATAGCTGTAGGACAATCTCACCCAAAACCCTGTTCTGAATATTAATTGCTTCGTGAGCTTGGAAGCATCATTCGGTGGGCATGCTAGACTTGCTTTGGGTTCAGCTTTAATTATCGTTTTATCTTTATGCTGTCTGGTTCTTTTGCTGTTCTACCCTCGTGGATGTTAGATTTCAGTTAGATCTTAACCAGAGCCTCTCTGATACCTAAACCCTAAACCCTAACCATGTCACCAGGCTTCTTTCTGACTACCCACAGTTGCAGCTGAGTTTAGGTCTAAGGCAGCATTGGCAGGGCCCAGGACTCCTTAGCTCCCTCAGCCTTATGGTATACCAAAATATGATGTAACAACATAGGGTTTAGTGTTTGGGGTTTAGGGTTTTCAAAAAGGCGTTTAAAAGTTTGGGGTTTACAATAAATACTATAGAACTGATCCCTTACACCAGCTTCTTCCGAGGCTAGCTGTTCGGATAGGGGTCTATGGCCCTAAGAGCCATTCCAGGATCACCCCTCGAATCCAAACTGTGCACCACACTCTGGTGGGAGCAGGAGTGGCTCCCCAAAAAGCGTGCACGCCAGTTCCAAGCAGCTGACACAGCACCCAAGGTTTTTGCAACCCTACCTATAACTGCCCATATAAATGGTTAACATTTTACGTTTTTATGCGTACTTCTGAATGGATCTTACAACTACCCAAATCCCCTGAACCCTGGACCCGAGGGAGAACCTAAACTACATCTGATCCATCTTCCCAGAAACTCCAACATCCCTCAATCAAGGAATATTCCTGAAATCATATGAGGGATCCTACTATCATTTAAGGCAGATTCCTTAACTAAGGGACATAGGAGTCTCTGGGTACGGGGGTGCCTGTAGAACTAGAGTAATATAGGGGCCTTCATAATTAGAGTAGGGTGTGGAAAATATCCCTTGAACCCTGAACCCGAGTTTAGGGATAACACACAAGGTTCACGGTCCGCGGCAGCTGGCGAGCCTCTGATTGGTCTTTCAACCTCGACTTCGTGACTTGGCTCGGGCGTTTGGAGTTTTGGGTGTTTTTCTCAAGCGGACTGTACAGGTTCCTTTACAGGCATCTACAAGGACTCTACGTGGGATAAGGGTTTCGGGGTTTAGGGTTTTGGGGTAGAGGGCCTAGGGTTGTGGGTTGAGTGTAAGTAAAGTTTTGGGGTTACCCAAAGAGCCCAATACCCCTTAATTAAGGAATATACCTGAAATTAGGGGCTTCATATTATGATTTAAGCCGTATTCCTGAATTAAGGGGTATTGGGCTCTCTGGGTGAAAGGGAATGTCAGGAAATCACAGAAAAACGGTCTTTGAGAGCAGGAGAATGGACAACATCCTGTAGCAAGTCCATCATTCAATATTGCAAACACGTCTAGCAGGAAGCAATAGCTTATGCTTCAAGGTTTAAGGGTCTAGGGGTTGGATTCCTTACTATGCTGTCTTCTGAGATGCCCTTAAAACCCACTTCTAATTGGTTATGCCCCTCCATTCAAGGCATGTAAAAACCTTTGTGATGGCACTTGTAGAACCCCTCTTAGAGGAATCCTCAAAGGAATGAGGATTTGTTAAGGCCCCTAAATTCAACCCTTGTGGCAGCCCTTAGATCAACCCTTAAAGGAACCCCTTTAACAGGGAAGCCTATTCAAAATCATTCTAGCCCTTAAAGTAACTCTGAAAGGAGCCCCTTCAAGGGAACGCTATTCTAAGTCTTAATAGCCCTTATGGTAACCCTTAAAGGAACCCTTCAAGAGGGAACGCTATTCTAATGTAATGGAGCCCCCTTTAACAGGAACCCTATTCTAATTTTTACATCCCTGATACTAGGCCTGAAGTAACCCTTAAGGGAACCCTATCCTAATCTAAAGGAACCCGTTTTAAAGGGAACCTATCCCAATTCTTAAGGACCCTTGCTGTTGAACCCTGGCTCCTACATCCCTAAATCCCTTATAGTACCCTTATAGTATCCCTTAATCCCTTAAAGGGAGCCCAACCCCAAGTCTTAAGGCCCCCTTTCTGTTGACTCTCAGGAACCCATCGCCTTCGAACCCGAGCTCTGGGACTCGCGGCATCCTGCCTTGGCGTGGCGCAGCTGAAGCCTACTTGGAGGTTCATGGGTAGTTATAAGTGGGGGTTATAAGTCCCCTAATATGGGTTATAAGTATAGTTACTTATAACCTTACTTATAGCTACAAGCCTACCCTTACCTGTGGTTAGTAGGGAATGGAGGAATGGGGTACAATTATAACTACTATTACTACCATTCCTTTCGACCGAAGGGTCGGGCCTTCTTGCCCTGGATAGCACACCGTCCATGTCAGGGAATCTAACCAAGAAAGTCCACCTTCGAGTCTTTCTGTTGGCCTAGTTCGAGCCTTTTGGGTTCTTGCGGGTATCCCGATGGTTTAGGATTTGGCGTTTAGTGACCATGGGGCCTGACATGCGACTGAATGCCCCCGCAGAAAGAAAGAGAGAGAGAGAGAGCCTAAGGGTGCCTGAACCCTAAAACCTAAACGCTAAACCGTCCAAGGCATCGAGGGTTCTACCGCGCAGCGCAAGCGTTGGCAGCTTGGAAGCCATTCTCCGGTGTTGCGTCGAGTTCAGGATGCACCCTTGGTGTAACCAGTGTAACCCTGAAAGGGTCCTATGCTAGGGCCGAACACAGAGATGAACGGTGTGTGCATGGGTAATCTCAGTGATCTCGTTCTCTTTAGCCTTCATACGTTCTTTCAGTGTACCCCCGGGTGACCTTGACGGCACAGATCGACGAGGGAGTGCTGAACCCGAAGGCCACGAATACTAAAGCAATCGTAAAAACCTCCCAAAGCCGTGAAACCTTGGCCCTTGCACGATTGGATCCTGAACCCCGCTCCAAACCCTAAACCCCATAAACCCTATAAACCCTAAACCCCAAAGCCCGGCACAAACCCAGAGGAGCCCCGAACGCCCCGTTCGACGCCTTCAGTACCTTATAGATCCCTTGTAGTAACCCTTATAGGCCTCTTTAAAGTAATATCGTACCCGTAAAGATCCCTTATAGGATCCCTTATAGTCCCCTTTAAAGGCCCCTATATGAATAGAAAGGCTGAAGATTCCCAGCTCCGGAGCGCCCTGGCCGATGCTTTGGCTGCCGGCCAGCCCGTGGTTTTTGCCGTGGCCCCGGGCTTCATTGAAGGGACGTAAACCGACTGACTATAATGACTATGACGGAACTGTACCATGAACTATAAGGTACTATGACTTAAGGACTATGAAGAAAAGTACCCTGAAGTATAAGGTACTATGCTATAAATAGACAGAAAAGGCGTGCATCAGATACATGCACCAAAACAGAAAGTAGCATCGAATAGCAAGCTTTCCGTGCCGCGGCCCGAAGCTGGCAATCAAAGGTTTCAACAACAAGTGACTGAAGCTCCACGTTGATGTCAAGTGCAACATGGCATTCTGAACCTGCAGGACCTGCAGTGGTGGCACACACACGCACACTGCTGTCATCCATAGCCAAATCGCTGAAGAAGTCATTCCAGCCCGACATTAGAAAGAGGTGAAAAGAGTAGTTTCAACACCTGAGGCCGGGCACTCCCTGGGCGGTTCAGCGGCTGAGCTGCTGGCGCTGTGCCTCGGCAACACAGAAAAAGGCCACGAAGACGAGGCTCCTTGCTCTCCTAATCGTACGCAACACGCTGCTGCCCCGCCCCCAGCCGGCGTGTGCCAACTCAAGCTTGCACAGCCCGCTGGAGCAGTAAATGCAGCAAGAAGATAGCAGTACTAGTAGTCGTCGTCGTTGTTTCAGTTGCGGTACTGGTGGTAGTGGTGGTAGTAGTAGTAGTAGTAGTAGTAGTAGTACTAGTAGTAGGTTTAGCAGTAGTAGCAGTAGTAGTAAGACTGGTAGTACTACTACTACTACTAGTACTAGTACTAGTACTGGTACCAGTACCGGTACTGGTGCTAGTACTAGTAGCCGTAGCCGTAGCAGTAGCAGTTGCAGTAGTAACAGCAGTAGCAGCAGCAGCAGCGGCAGTAGTAGTAGAATATTTGCGAAACAGTAGGGGTATCGGACATGGAATAGCAGTACAAGAAGCTGCCGTCGTCGTCGTCCTTGTAGTCGTGATGATGGTCGTAGTCACTGTCGTCGTCATAGCCGTAGTCCTAGTAGGTCGGTAATTAGCTAGGTAGTCGGTTAGCCAGCAAGCCAGGCAGGCAGGCAGTCAGTCAGTTGTATTTGTTAGCAGTGCTAGGACTAGTCGTCGCAGTGGAAGTAGAAGTAGTCGTCGTCGTACTAAACAATGACTCACTATACTATAGGTCCACCGGAACCTTGCCTGATCCCACCGAGGATACTCGTGCTTCGTGGTGATCTTCCCGTCGAGCAACTCTCCGGTACACTGGCCAGCACAGCTCAGGCGGAATTTAAAGCCTAAACCCGTAACCTTCAGGCCTTAAGCCCCAAGCCCTACAGACGAAGGCTGCATCCCCAAAGCTGAAACTCCAACCACGAGTCGAGTGCTAGGTTTGAGGCTCCTAACCTGCAGGCTGGTTTGAGGTTTGGTCGGGCGATCTTTAAGAGAAAGCTTCGAAAAGGTTTTAATGTGCAGCAGGTCTTTGAGAGTGCTGCAATATTTTCGATTCTTGCAAGCTCCTTCAACATAGGCTCTGTTTAAGAGAAGGCTTCGAAACCTTCTTACTCCCCATGAGGTCTTTGATAGTGCTATAAAATGCTTTAACGTCCGTGGAGACCTTGCAAGGGCGATCTTCAGCTATACAGCACAAGGTAAAGCCGCAAAACATCCCTCTGTAAACATCCAACTTGAAGCATAATCACCTACCCAACCTTCTCGAAGCACCCCGCTAAAAAGGGCGATTATGTTCCTGGAGCTGACATGTTGCAACGCAGTCCACCTCGGCCATAGGCCTACATGTGTAGCTCACCAGTCTGCTTCGTGTTTTCTTGTGCTCGGATTGTTATGGGTTGCTCGTGGCTTCTCGGCTTAGGCTGCGGAGCCAGCCGTAAGACCATCCAACAAAACTTTCAAGCTCGCGACTGAAGCCCACGCAAACCCTCAAATGTTCCTCGCCCGACACTGCATCCGACAGCAGGATAAAGCACGAAAGTGTCTTTGACCCACAGCCCCCTAAAGCCTACCCTGAAATCGAAGCATCCCAGGCGTCCTCACCGTGGGCGCAGCCGAGGCGCTGTGTGCCCGAGGCCGCCGCCTTGCCCGGCAAAAGGGCCTCCAGGAGGTTCAGTAGTAGTACTTTTTTTTGCGCTTTTGTCCCTGTTACCATATGGGAGTTTCCGAAAATAGGGGACCCTAATATAGTACCCTAAATGGTCGGATCCTTATTATAAGGACCCCAAAAACATGAGGTAGAAATTTTCGGAAACCCCCATATGACTAACCCGAAAGAGTCTATACTCTTTCGCAGTAGGTTTGCTGAACAGCCTAGGCCTCGACCGCAAGCGCTTCATCAACGTGGTGCCTTGGCCCTTGGGGTTTGGGGTTTGAGGGCTTTTGGCTTTTGGGGCTGCGGGTTATGGTATTTTAGACGCTTTGAACCGCTGTAGGTTTACGAGCACTGCGCGTTTCCAGCTACTCAGCGACAGGAGGGTGCTGTACAGGTCAACCTTCATGATGCTGTACCGCGACTGACCAGCTGTGCCTACCCGGACTTCATCGGCAGGACCCCACATGTCTTTCCGTGGACTGTGGGATGGTTGAAGATGTGGGCCTGAACAAGTACAAACCTGTGCCGACAGAGTCCTTGTTATAACTGCACCATACCTCACAACCCCATTCTAATTATTCAGGCCCCTATATTAAGCTGAACGGGTCTTGAAATCACGCTATCAGATCAATGGCGAACACCTGAGTCCCCAATTTCCGGCTTCAGCACACTTCGTTGCTTCCCGTACAGGCTGCTAGCTTTCCAGGGCTCAGGCACTCTAAGCCCTGAACCCTTAAACCCTCGACTCATGTGCAGGATGATAGTGGAACACGACGCTGGCGACTTGGGGTTTAACCCCTACTTCAAGCTTTGCGAGGCCCTGCAGCGGGAGATTATACATACATACATATAAATATAAATATATATATATATATGTATATATGTATGTGGGTATAGTAAATTTTTATAACCTTGTTAATTAGCATATAACTTCATATACATATAACCTTGTTAATGAGCATATCACTTCATATACATATAGCCTGCACGATGGATGCTGAGGGGTCAGGGATGTGCTTTGGAGTTGTCCTCGCGCCGAGGTGAGTGGTTGCCGTTGCTGTGCTCACATGAACTTGGCAGTGTGAACTTCACGGGATCTGGATATGGCATAACGGCCTTTCATACCGAAACCAGTCTAGACAGGGCACATGAACTTAAATCGCATGCCTAGTCACCGATCACAGAAGTAGCACGCAAACTGCTTTAGCCTATGCCATGGCCGGCAGCTTCTGAAACCTGCACCTGCAACTCCTACTTGGAAGCTCATGGGTAGTTAAAAAGTAGGGTAACTATAATTACAACCCCTTTCAGGGGCCTTCTTACAACTAGCCATGAAGCTGCAAGTAGATGACAGCAAGCAGATGAAGTTCCGAACCGAACAAACCCGAAGCCCCAGAACACTAAAGCCTGCTCTGAGAGTTCAGGCATTTGGCCTTCCGAAGCCCAACAAAGAAAGCTGGCACAGGCCTGTTTGGCTTGGGACGTTCTCGAACATAACCCAAACCCTGCCACCCTGCATCACCAGATTTCTCTACCACCAGACAAACCGGAATATAGGACCCACAGTATCTAGCACAGGCTTTGGGGCACTTTTCCTTGGAGAGGTTGCAAGGGAAGGATCTTTCTGATCCTTGAGGCTTCACTTCATAGACACTGACAGAACTGGTGTAAACAAGTTCTGATTCGAATTACTGATGCTCCTGCAAAACTAGGTCTGGGGCTTTGGGCTTAAACGCTTTTAGGATTTGGTCATCAAGTTGAGAGCATAGGGCTGGGAATATATTCTTAGGGTCGACGACTTGTGTGTTTCTGCCCCCAGACCCAAGAATCACAACGAAGCAGCAAAGGATAGCAGTTTGCCGCAGCACTGTTGCGCAACGATGGTTGGGTCACGAGCGGTGGGACTGTGAACCCGAACCTCAACCCCAACACCCTGAACCGCCCCTCAAACCGAAACACAGTAAAGGCCAAACTCCAAGCACTGAAGCTGTAAACCACGAAGACTGTGGACCTTCTACAGCCCTTTAAAACCGGATAAGCCCCCGCAGAATGCCCTTTGAAGCAACTCCTTAAAGGAACCCCTTAAAAGCAACCCTTCAAAGGAACCCCTTTGCGGGGGGGCCGACTTCCCTCCTTTCAGGCATGCCGGCTTTCTGAGCTACTCTCGACTCTGCGAGCCCTTGGGCCTTGTCGCCCATATGGTCCCGGATGGAAGGCAGGGCCTGCGTGGGGGTGCGAGTTTCGAGGCATGGAGGTTTTGGATTTAAACCCAAGGGTTCGGGGTTTCCTGCCACGAGCAGCAGCTCCGAGATCCAGGCGGGCATGTACAAGTCTGGGCAAAAAGGGTTTACGATATCCGGGGATTGTAGGTTCAGACTTTGTAGGGATTGTTAAGGCATAAGGGATGATTGAGGTTAAAAGGTTCAAGCGTTTAGGCTGGGGTTTTGTGAAGCGTAAGAACTTCTTTGGGAGAACCAACTGGTCTGCGGAGGGCTCCTGGCCCGTGGATAGGCGTCGAAGCCAAACTTTGTAGTAGGGAAGGTAACCTCACCCCGAAAGTCAAGGCGACAGCTTGCAAACCGAGCCAAGGGCCTAGGAAAGAGCCGCAAAGCGTGAACTTCGAACCATAAAATCTTGTTCTTCAGACATGAGCTGAGAGATTCAGGACTCTTGGACCCATAGCTTAGGGGTTTAGGGCGCACCCTGGCTGCAAGGACCCCGAAGGCTTGGGCCTTCTTCGCTATGTCCATGAAATAAAGGTACTGTTGTCGGGGTCCTATCATATAGAGTACTATAAGGTTACTGCAAGGGTACTATTCGAGCCCCAAAACTCCGGAACTTCGTGAACCTGAATCTGCAAAAGACCCCAAGCCTCGAAGTCATTGCCAACCCGGGAACCTATGAGCAAAAAAAGGCACTTTGAATCTCCGAAATGCAGGGTATCGGGACAAGGGGCCTGAAGCCTTAGCACGACTCGCAATACTCCGCTTAAAGGTTCTTTCATAGGATAGCCCCAAAGCCCAGAAGATCAAGCCCGATACAGGACAGGCATTGGCCTTCGGGTGGAGGCTTTGGAGCACCTGGGAGCTGCTTGCCCTTCGAACAAGCCAGAGAGCCCAATACCCCTTAATTAAGGAATAGACCTTAAACCATTCGGGGCTTTAAAGCTATATTCCTTAATTAAGGGGTATTGGGCTCTCTGGGAAGCTGAGTTCTCATCGTTTCCTGGGCGTTCAGAGGGCTGGATCAGGCTCTGAAGGCGATGAGGGTTACTTGGAGGTTAATGGGTAGTTATAAGTGGGTTTATAAGTCCCCTAATATGGGGCATAAGTATAGTTACCCTACTTATAACCCTACTTATGACTACCCATGAACCTCCAAGTAGGGTCTGAAGAGGCTCGCTTCAATGGGTTGCAGGGTTTCGGGGGTCAGGACATATAGGGGCTTCCCCAGAGAGCCCAATACCCCTTAATTAAGGAATATAGCTTAGATCATAATATGAAGCCCCTAATGATTTATGGTATATTCCTTAGTAAAGGGGTGTTGGGCTCTCTGGGTCTGCCTTTCAGGGCTATGAGGGTTAAAAGCATTTTGATCCGAAGCCCTGTGCCCGCAAGCTGATCAAGAGCGACAGCTGCAGAACGTTGCAATGCGGTTCAAATCCATTCAAGCTGTTATGCTAGAGACTCACTGGCGGATGAGCTTGAATAGCATGTGAAGACCTGTCGGTGCGTGCTATGGATCTCGTAGACCTTAGCAGGTTAGTTGGCTGGAACGGCTTTCGGACTGTTCCGGAGTCAGGCGTTTCTGTGTTTGTCCTCGTTGGGTTGGGGCCTGGGGGGATGTTGGGTGGGAGTTCTTGTGGGCATTGCAAGAAATGGGAGTTTCCGAAAATAGGGGACCCTTATTTTGGGGTCCTTATAATAGGGATCCTACCATTTAGGGTACTATATTAGGGTCCCCCATTTTCGGAAACTCCCAAATCTCTCCACCCCACCTCCCTCTCGCTGAGAGGACGTGCATGCGGCTTTGGACACCCCTGGCCTGGCTGTGCTGATGAAGACCACACAGCTCCTGGAATTCCATGGTGCCTCGGAGGCATCCCCAGAGAGCCCAATACGCCTTTAATTAAGGAATATAGCTTAAATCATAATATGAAGCCCCCTAATAGTTTAAGGGTATATTTCTTAATTAAGCGGGTATGGGGCTCTCTGGGGACATCATGACCCGATGAACCCCGAAGCTTCTGCGACTGGGAGCACGATTCCGGACCTTATTTCCTAAGGCCCAGTTGTAGTTTCTGCTTTTCTATAGGGACGCTATCTTTCACAATGCTCCCAGCAACAACAGAACGAAGCTGAATCACATAAACACGTATAAACTTGCCATACACCCACAGCCATCTGGAAAGCATACCGCCTTCCGTGCACCAATTAGCGAGGCGCTGATCGAAAGCGTCATCCTAGACCCCTAAAATCGCTGGAAACGAAACAAATCGATCCAAATCACCGCATAGACGTTCCAGCATGCCCTTTGCCTGGAACTGTGTCACACGGTTTACTTTGGACTGCAGCATGAACTGTAGAAGAGAGCATTGCTGTGAGGCATTTGTAGCATGTGACGTAGTTCTGGTCTGCTTCGGGTCGGTGAGTGCCGGATGCGGTGGCATCCTGGCATGCGGTTGCCGAAAACTTCTCTCACATCACAGCACCCCCGTCAGGCGATGTTGCTACGGAGTTTCACCACACAGGTCCCAATTGTCAGAGATTGGGCTTCAATTTGAAAAACAGCCCTAAAGTCTGATCTTGGTTGAGTTGCTTCGAACCCAACGAACTTGAATTGTCCAGAGCAGTTATCCTAGCTGCGACTTCCATGCCGTGCCACCAACGCTCTTAGCCAAGCAAGCTCAACAGAATGATGGGAGTTTAGACTTGGTTCATGGGTAGTTCTAAGTAGGGAGGGTTATGAGTAGGGCAACTATACTTATAACCCATACTAGGGGATTTATAACCCCACTTCTAACTACCCATGAACCTCCAAAGAGGGATCCTAAACATCGGGAGCATCGGCACTTGAGACCTGAATTCTGAGACACTTCCAACCGAGCTATGATTTCTGCCTTACGTGCATCAGGTACAGATGCCTACTTGAGGGCGCTCCAAAATGCTAGGCGCGATGTTTGGCCTCGCTCCGATTCTTCCTCCCCCAAACTGTGTTCTTCTTAAGGAACTAAGTTGAAGTCTACTGCCTAAAGTCTAAACCCTATATGAAGCCTACTGCAGAGTCTACGATGAAATGAGGTTCCTGAAAATATGAGGTTCAGGTGAAAGAACCCAGAACCCAGCAAAGCCGGGGGTGTGTTGGACCAAGGATCAGCTTCGGGAGGGCGGTTCCTTTAAAGAGGTCCTTAAAGGGCTCCTATAAGGGATCTATAGTAGGGTTCCAGAATATAGGGGCCTTAATAATTTGGAGGGCGCTTCCTTCCACTGAGGGTACGTTAGGCTTCCACGAAATCGGCATTAGGAGGGTATTAGGAGGCTACGAGTATCGCAGCAGTCGTTGACGCCCCTTGCGGTAGTGGCAGAAGGGGTCATAAGCCCGCGTGGTCGTCAACGTCTAGGTTCTGGTCATCATCGCAGCGGGACCAGTAGCAGCACAACTGCTACTCCTGCTGCTCCTGCGGCTTTCCTGCCAGGCGTTGGCTCCAGCGCCGCGGCCCCGAGCTCAGCACGCCAGCAGCCGGCCAGCCACTGAAGGTTCAGAGATGCGTGGCCCCGTAAGAGTGTTGTAGCGTCTGCAAATGAACACGGTGAACAGGGGTGTTGAAAGGAGATTTATGTGTCGTTCGCAGGAATCTTGTGGCCACGACGCGACACACCACATGCCAATAAAGTGCAGGGAATCTCGGACGCGCTTCATGCACACACAGACAGACAAGGACTAGCATGTAAACGTGCAAAAATGAATGTATGTGTATCTTTCATATATGTAGATAGATCGATGCAGATATAGATGCGCACCTTAGGTGTCAATGAGGGGGCGTGTCGTACATGTTGGGTCTGCACATGGCTGTGAGTTTCGCACCCACACATCCCTGAACCCTTTGGAACAAATGGGGCGTCTGACGCTGAAACAGACACCTCGGAACACAAATTTTAAGGCTCAAAGCTGTTTACTACGCCTTCGCCCGATCTCCGGTCGTCATGGAAAGCCAACGTTCCCTTGCTACTCTTAATATAATACAATCTAAGATAATGTAGTATAAGAAAGTTCATAGTATAATATAATATAATATAATCCAAGATCATATACATAATTTAGTATAAGAAATATATTATCGTTATAGTATAATACTGCTCACCCCACTGGAAGTCTGGCCTTGGACTTGAGCCGGATGTTCCTGTTGCGGTCATCTCTCGAGCCCTAAAACTTCAATGAGCCCCGAGATCGGGAGAGGCTGCACCACCCTTTCCTCATGCCAAGATGCACGGTAGTAGTAGGGCTAAGGGTTTGAAGGTTTATGGGGTTTGGGGTCCCAAATATTAAGGATGAAAGTGTACGGTAATTGGAGGTTCATGGGTAGTTGTAAGTGGGGTAATGAGTAGGGTGACTATACTTATAACACCCATGAACCTCCAAGTAGAAAGGAAAGTGTTCGACCGATGGCTAGATGGCTCGCAGCAGGAGCCAAGGTTTGGCAGTTTGTTCGTGCATCCGGCAAGTGGAGGGCTTCATTCAGAGTTTGTGAAGCCACGCATCGTGGAGTTTACAGGCCGAGCGAGACTCGAGGGCCCAGGTCAAAGAGACATGGGCTCTCGTCTCCTCAGAAAACTGGACGACACGAGCAGCCTGAGCGGGCATGGCTTCACGGTCCCGCTGCCCAAGCCGTGAAACTCTTCAGAATATCGGTGGCCAAAACTGGCGAGCTATTGAGTTTACAATAAGTATACCATCGGTGCCTTCAAGAAACCCTGCGATCTGCAAAAGCTGCCCGTGTCGACTGCACCTGAGGCTTCGAGGAGCAAAACAGCTGTTCAGTCGTAGCCTTCAGCGACTCAGGGCATCCATTTGTAGCGACTCTCGCACCTTGAAGATTTTCGAGCTGTTACGAACCCCATCAAATTAAAAGTTTCAAGACGAAGCGTGCTGCCACGGAGGTGGGAGTTGTCGAAGCAAGCAGTTCAGATGTAGGATCAGGACGGTCGTCTTCTGGACAATATTTTACAGTATATGTCTTTCCATGCCAGAGTCAACTTGGCTGCGATGTTTGAAGTTCTCTCTTCGAGAAATTCCTAGCACACGTCAAATGAAGAATATCATCTACGTCGAATCTTATTGCTGGCCCTGTTCCTTCATAAACGAGAACTGGGTTGATGTAGGGGCCTTAATAATTAGAATAGGGTGGGGGGGGTTCCTTATTACACTATAATTTTAATGAGGAACCCCCAAAATCCCATTCTAATTATTAAGGCCCATACATGAAGCCACATCTCCGGCAGGCTTTTCGTCCGGGCCGATGCCAGGGGCCGCAATGCCACTTGGGTGACATGCGAGTTTCGCCGGCTGTTGAGTTTTGGTCTTGGGGCCGGTTCTTGGAGAAGATGTGCTGCACTCTTGAGAATCCTACTACGGGCTGCTTATTCAGACATACCGGCCCCAGCCCGTGACTCAAAAATGTAGCGTTTAGGGGATTAGAAACCTGTAGACTTAGTATCTGTCACATGTTACTGCATCCGAGATGCTACGCACGAAAGAAATGTCGACACCCCCNCCCCCGGCATGATCTTGCGACATGGGAGACCAAAGCACAGTCTATACTTGTAGGTTTATGGGGATTTTTAAGTAGGGAAACTATACTTTTAGCCCATATTAGAGGGCTTATAACCCGACTTAGAACTACCCCACCCTGAAACCCTGACCCCCGCAACCCTGAACCCTAAAAGGATACCCCTAAACCAGAACCCCCAAAATCCTAAACCCTAAAAAAGAGCAGAAGCCCGAAAGCCGAAACTCAGGCCAGGCGCCATGGCTGGGATGCCGGGACCGACCATCGAAGCTTTCGTGGAGGCGAAGATTTCGACTTGCAGCTTTAGGTTAGTTGGGCTCCTTTAAGGGATACTATAAGGGTACTATAAAGGTTGAAGACAGGTATGGCTTTAGGATAATATGGAAGCCGAAATGATTACAAATAGTATTTTTTAGGGTTCCCCATTGTACTTGTACTGTAAAGGGGCCCAAAACCTTATTCCAATTATTAAGGACCCTACACTAATTAGCGCGTAGTTAGTGTAGCAGCCTTAGTAGTTAGAACGGGGTTTGGGGGGTATACTATACTATAATTATAGTAAGGAACCTTCAAAACCCTGTTGGCCCCCTACATTAGCATCTTGGGTTTGGGATGTAAGGGTCCTCAGGGCAGTAAGGTAGTCAGTGAGGATTTAGGCTATTTCCGGTGATTTTGCGTCGCTAAGGTGTAGGGTATTAGGGTATTCTGGTTCGGAGTTCTCGGGCGCAAGGTTCGCATTCCGGGTTTTGTTAGCGTAGTTGGGTTCGCGCGTCCCGTCGGGCAGCAGAGCAGACTTCAGGATGTGAGCAGCAGCAAAGAATGTTGGAAATTGATAATGCAAGCCCTGGTTACCCTGGTTCGTGTTACAGCTTGTTTCTATTGGGGTCCCTTGTTTGCTTTCTGAAACTCCCAAACAAGGCCATTGTGGCTTGGTTCACGGTTTGGGTTTCGAATATTCTCGAAAGGAGTCACCATTGCCAAGTCTGGGGCATCTGCAAGTCCCCGCTGTTAGGAAATAATTAACGTAAACGGCCTACGCCGGCCAGAAGGAATTCAAGTCCAAACTGGTTCGCTGAAGGTCCAGTGCTCAGGCTCCAGACTAAAGACACCATAAACCTGCGCCTGGCCTGGCTCCAGAAGCACGGACCTCCTTGCCCGCGGCAAACACACACGAGTCAGACTTCACAAGGCCGCCTAACAGTTAGAAAGGCTTTTACCAACTCCCCTCCCTAGATCTGTTACGCTACTGCTTGGGATTATAAAGGCTTCTACCAACTCCCTTGGATCTGTTATACTGCTTGGGAATCTTGGGCTGAGTGTTTTGGTGGCATGGCCCACAAGCCCAAGGCTCCTTTGCGGCATGAGCAAGATACTTCTCGGTATTCTTTTCGGCTGCGACTTGATGACTTCGATGGCACCCGAACTCGGACCAGGAAATTGTGATCTCCTATCTCTGCCTACTGTACCCAAGTATTTGAATCTCAGGAAGGAGCCTTCCACTCCAGAAGCGTTTGGGGTGCTTCTCTGCATCGAAAAGGCCAACGGCCTAATTTTGCTGTAGATCCCTGCTGCATGACGGCGAGGCGGGCGTGAATTGCGAAAAAACGCGAAGTAGCCTGATACTCTGGAAAGCAATCAACCCCTCTGAATCGCAGGTGTCTCCAGAGGTGGAACCCCTCTTCCGAAAGGAGCAGGTGCACAGAGCATTTCTGCGCAAGTGGTCACACCCATACCGTGTCTTCACACAGGATGCTCACGTTACCTAACCCTTAGCGCTTGCATACAGAAGATGGCTGTACTTCTCTGCCTGCGGAGTATGAGTAAAAGCACTCGTGCTCTTTCCAGCTGGCAAGTGTAGCAGTCACTGCACAGCCAGGATGGCACGTGCGACCCTCAGCATCCGTTCGACAGACCCTGGGTGGTTCTGAATGGGCATCCAAGTTCAACCCTTCTAGTTTCTGAACCTCTATTTGGATCACTTTTCCTGTCTCTGGGATACTCAGACGCTGCTTTGGACGACTGTGCACAGCAGCTCCCATGGCTGAGGAGACCAACCCCTCCGATGTACATATGTACATAATATATATATATATATATATATTTATTTATCTATTTATTTATATTTATATTTATATGTTTATATAGGCACATATAGGTATATGTCGCGAGTAGTTGTTGATGTGTTACAGCGCTTGGAGCCTGGGCTTCTAATCTGTCAGCTCCGAGGTTTAGCATGCAGGTCCCCCGCATCAGGGTGCGTCTCAGCACCACCTGCACGCCTGCATCTCAGTCCTGCGATTCAAGCGTCGAGGAGCCGACCGAGCCTGCAGCCACGAGAGATTGCAGCCATGTGTGTGTGTGTGTATATATATATGCGTGTACACAGTTGCAACAGAAGCATGAAGGTACACGATACCAGCAACGTTAAGCCCATACCCTTTTCACCCGAAAAAAACCACGACTGTTTTTGCCCAGTGCGAGTGACAAAAGATCCCGAAGAAAGGCTGTCAGACGATAAGGACGATTATGAAAGCTTTTCTTGTCCTGTCATATCAGGCCCCAGCCAGTGCCAGAGCCTGGCTTGTCTCCTTTCCGTCCCTACGAGGATGAACCGGCTGTTCTGCAGCAGGGTTTCTGCGGCTGACAGGTTTTGTTGCAAGGTCGGGTTTAGGGTGTAGGGTTTAGGGTTCAGGGTTTGGTTGGAAGAGCATGATTTGCGATTTGAATGGAAGCAGCCAAGCTTGGAGAGCCTCGAACAGGAATAAGGGTATAAGGTTTGGACTTCTTAAGTCTATTTAGGCTTGATCACTGTCCCCTGTCCTGTTGCACTGCATCGTGATGGGAGGAGTTCTTCGTGGACATGCCAGAGCTGGCATGGGTTGTCTTCAACCCGTGGACAGGCATCCACCCAGCTGGTCTTTTAAGGGACAAGCGGTCGAAATCAGACATTGGAGCAGGAGCTGCTGAAGTTGTGCTGACCAGGAAAGTCTGTTTAAGTTTGGGCTTCGGGTCTTTGGTTCTGGGGATTAGAACCTGGATTGTCGAGGCCTCGCTCGAGTTTAAAGGTCTAGCACTTGCCAGCTTAAGCTTTCAGCTGAAGCTTCCAACTTTGGCTCCCTTTAATTAAAAGCTGTTTTTATACTGACGCTCACTCCTACTACTTGTCGCCACTCGCTGTAACTACTCCAGTGTCTTACATGGGAGCCAGCAACGATAATGTGCTCTTTTGTGGTCCCGGCATCTTCTTGGTTAATCGGCATCCGAGCACGCCAGGCACGCCTCCGGGTGGTACCATAACAGCCGCTCCCCCGGCTTCCCAGAGACTCCAATATCCCTTAATTGTGGAATATTCCTTAAATTATAGTAGGATCTCTAATATGATTTAAAGGAATATTCCTTACTTAAGTGATCTTGGAGTTTCTGGCTTCTCTCTTTGCCTCGATTTTGGTAGCGTCACCAGTCGCAGCCGGTTTTCTGAACGGGGAGAACCCTGAGGACCTAGACGGCCTAGACCCCAGATCTCGAAACGCTGGCTCTAAACCCTAAATACCCACCCCGAAGACCCAGACGCTACCCGCAGCTCGTCCCTCTGCTTTGCTTTGCCGTAATATCATATCAAATCATATTAATGTCATGACATATGGGTGGTTGTCAAAATTATGGTCCCTTTTTGGGTGCCCTAAACAATAGGTGCCGTATTATAATAGGGACCCAAAAAGGGACCATAAATTTGACAACCACCCATATAAGATAACATAATTTCAAACCACATTAATGTCATGACATATAAGATAATATACTATTTTAGCTGCAGCATTTTACCGAGGCTCAGGCCCGGAAGCGCGGCGCTGTCCTGGAGGCTCCCGTCTCACCGGATGTCCAGCGCTTATTCTGGCTATATATATATCCATATATATATATATGTATATAGGTATATATGTATATATTTATATACAGATGTGTATATATATATAGATACGTGTATATATATATATATATAGAGCTGCTGAAGAAACAGAGACAGATGCATGTGCAGATAAGCGGATACATACGAGAATACCCAGACCTGCACACACACTTACATGTGGATCCATATGTATGCATGCATGTATGTATGTGTTTGTGTATGTAAGTATGTATGTGTGTGTGTGCGCAATGTATGCGTACGCATGTACACAGACATGCACGTGTTCGGGGTGGCCGAAGGATGCAGGCCTCTTTCTGCAGTTGCTCTGTGTCCGAACACGGCTTCGAACCACAATTTCTGCACAGATGCATCCCCCGGGGAGCCTACTTGCATCCAGGTGTCGCAGCAGACCACCCTGCATGGAAAGCTGAAGGCGACTGTTGGCTCTGGCAGCTTTGAATCCAAGCACTCCTGAATGCCAGCACAGCTTTACCGGCAGCAGGCGATGCTCTCGCTGCAGCCCGGCTCAGTATGTTGAATACCTGTTAGATCCTATTGGCCAAGGCCGGTAGGGCTGTGATGTGCTGAGGGCTGAGGCTCAAGGGCCCCATGGAAAGTGTGCTGAGCTTGGTCGAGGGCCTGAATTCGCATGCCCAGGAGATCTTCGACCGCCTGGATGCCGCATGCGGCCAGATGGACACACGGCTCAGTGGCTTGGAGACCCGGCTTTCGCAAGCGACCGAGCGCATCGAGCGCACCCGTGGCAGCACAGCAGCCCTTAAGGTCCAGAGCGCCCGAACCTTCCAAGGGCGGGGTGCACCAAGCTTGCGGGCAGCACACCGGGTGCTGGACGAGAGCCTTCTGGTGTCCTTGCGCTCTACGGCACCGATCCCTGAGGACCAGGGCCAAGGACCAGGACGCACCGTGAGTTCCACGGCGGTAGCCGAAGACTTGGCTCGCGTCTACAAGTGTGTGAACCAACATCGGAACCTGGAGCTTCAGGTTCCTCGGACTCGGACAGGCAGCGAGAGGCTTCTACCTGCTGCTGGTCGCTTGACTTCGGTCTCCGAGCTTTTCCTCTTGAATTCCTCCGAGCAGCCCTACAAGGTGAGGCATGAGGTGGACAACTTGGCAGAGCCAGAGGACGAAGCTTTCTACCACGGCAAGCGCACAGAGATGCCGAAGCAGGCAGTCGAGCCCGATGTAGACGTAGACTTGGAGGAGGACGAGCCATTGCGAGAGCACGAGGACTTGCGCTTTAGGCCACGACCAGCTGCAGAAGTGACATTCGATCTTCCAGATGTCTTGCCGGACCTTGGGCATGTGGCACACCTGGTGTGGCGCGAGGGCGAACAGCACTCCGAGACGGCACGGCCTGCATGGGATGCACCTCCTCCGGAGCTTGGCCGTGCGTCCATCAGCGCCGCTCCAAAGCCTGCCCGGCCTGCACCACCTGCACCGAAGCGAGCAGCCCCCGCAGCTCCGAAAGCCACTCGCGCAGCTGAGCCTTTGCTGGCCCCAAGCTCAGGGCCTGCCATGAAGGCAACACTAACCCAAACCCAGGCAGCCGCACCCGCACCAGCCGTACCGACCCCACAGCCAACACAGCCGATGCAGCCGATGCCGGCCGCGCAGCCGTCCAAGCCCTCAACACCAGCACCTCCGCCGCCGAAGCCTGCCGCTAAGGGAAAGGGCCCTAAAGGCAAGGGCAAAGGAAAGGGACCCGCACCACCTCCACCGCCTGCGAAGAAGGCCGCCGCTGCTACCAAAGCACCCGCACCCACAAAAGAGGCCGCAGTTGGAAAAGCAGCCATGTTTGCAGACATTCGTTCTGGTGGTCCAAAGCTGCGCAAAGTCGCGCCTCCGAAGGAACGTTCCGGCGCTGCAGTTGGCCGCGTCGTCTAGCTTCCTGTTTCCAAGCTCCGGCACACCTTAGCTTGTCATAGTTGTCACATAATGTATGCTCTACAGCTCTACAGGTTATCACTTTGTACTCGCACGATTTGGCTGTTCTGCACAACCGAGCTTGGATCACTCCATCACTTGCTTTACAGCAACAGGCGGTGGCACCGCAGAAAAGGTAGACGTAGCTGCCGCGCGTCTTGCAGTGCATGGGTTGTCCACATGCTGACCTCGGGCTTTGCTACGGTGTTGTGCAAAGGGTTCTTGTTGAAGTCTTTGGTGTCGGCTGTGCCAACTACAGAGATCGAAGCCTGGATGCTTGGAAGGCGAATTCGCCCTACGGAACTTTGGTGGTGGAAGACCGGCAGGCAGGAATTTTTAGAAGTACCCCAAACTCAAACTCATGGCCTCCCAGCCCGCTGCCATCAGGTCAGCGCCAGCACAGGCATGTCGCAGACGCTTCAAGAAGCCTTGCTGAACTACCAGCTGAAGGTGGGCACCGGCTTGGTCCAGTCTGCCGTGTGATAGAGGGGCTGGGTTCAGCTCTCACCCGAAAGGTCGAAGGCACCCTTTCAGCAACAGAGCTGCAGATTAGGTCGACGAAGGCAAAGCCAAAGCACTGGTTTTTGTCCGTCGCATCTTCTGCCAAGCCACAGCTGTGACAGCACAGTCCAGCGACTCTGCTAGAGCCTTGGCCTGGACACGGACACCCTCTGCCCTTTGCCACCAGCTGAGGTAAACAAAGGTGCTGGCAACTGCGGCTAGGGCCCCGGCTTCTCCACTGAGCCTCGCTGAGCAGACTGCAACTTCAATGTGGCTTTGGGACGATAATAACCGTAATGTGAAGCTTCACACTACGAGGCGTGTGGGCGGAGTCTGAGTGAGAAACCAAGGTAGTTTTCTGATTGCACCCCTGCAGGCTCAAATCGCTTGGAGGTGGATCTTGCCTTCTATTTTACGTCCTGGCCTGAGCTCTTGAAGGTGAGATGAACAACGCCCGAAAGCAAGAAAGCCTTCCGCCCTCTCAGGGGCTCTGTGAAATCCGGGCTGAGATGAGTGGCCTCGGAGCTGTGACAGCGCATCTAGTCTCTGATAGTTACGCAGTCGGCTGAAGGTATGCATCATGCACTGATTGATATGTAGATATAGACGACATGTACAGCATATACATAAAAAGTATGTCGCATGTCCATTTCTTGACGCATGTATACTTTAAATAGTGTATACTGCGACGAAGTTTGTGCGCGGGCTTGCCCAGAGTGCACTCCATAGCTTGCCTCCGCGCGTGCAGATTGACGGCTGATTTTCCCAGCATCTGCCGTGCTCTTATCAGCCACTCTCCGCACAGGAACTGGAAACTCCAGTGGGACCATTATCGATTTTGCTCCTTTTTGCTGTGCTTGCTAGATCTGACAGGGATGTCGGCATCCCAGATGGAAAATGGCAGTGGCGCGCAGGACTTCGACCTCCATTCATTGCATCCGCGGACATGGCACGCCTCGGAGTTCAACGTCTCCCAAAGCGTTGCTTCGGTGAGGTTCCGCTTTCAAGAAGATATTCGGACCCGTCTGAAAACAACAGTCTTGCAGCTTAGCACCTCACGGTCGGAGCATGAGCTTGGCCGGACTGCCGCAGCCTGCAAGAGTAATTCGGAAGCAAGCTGTGCATATGCAGGTTTACCGACAGCATCCATGGACAGAGTGAGTGGGGTTCGAGCTCACAACACTAGAAGCCAGCGCTCCGACTACTCAGCACGTTCTACTGGGGCTGCCAGTGTAGCACGCGACCCAACTTGCTTGTGGCACGAGTTTGCATCTTAGCATTCCAAGTTCTGCCGCCGCCCGCCATGGGTGAAGGCTGCCTCTGCAACTTCGACACCCTGAAATGAGCGCCTTAAGCCAGAAACCTGCCCCGCCAGTTCTTGCAAAGCCCTGAGCAGTAGGCTTTGACTCTCCAAGACCTAAGCTGCAGACTCGCAGTCCCAAAATCGCACCCTGGGAGTTCGTCTTGGGTGCTTATCTTCAGGAAAACCAGCCCACAAACAGATCCATCGGGAAGGTTACCGAGAATCAGTGGGAAAATTGCAGGGGGTCCTTACCGGGCTTCGTTGTCCAAAGCTCGCCATAGGCATGGGGAGCTGTACCCGACTTCCTGTTCTAAGCCGAATGGGCAGGGCTGTAGAGCCAGGGGCAGTCTGGTTGAGTATTAAGAGCAGAGGAGCCCGAGCGTCCACCACAAATCCTAGGACCACTCTCTCGTAATATAAGGAGTTCGGAAGGATTCAAAAACTTCATATACTGTAGGGGCCTTAACAATTAATTACCTATACTATTCTGGGGGTTCCTTATTATAATTATAGTAGAATGGGGCCCTATATTACCCAAGGCTCGAAAGCCAGCATCCCGAAAACGCATCGTGCACATGGCTTGGAGGTTCATGGGCAGTTATAAGTGGGGTTATAAGTCCCTAATATGGGTTATAAGTACAGTTACCCGACTTATAACCCGACTTATAACTACCATTGACCTCCAAGAAGAGTTGCCATGTGCCATGCCCAGAGAGCCCAATACCCCATAATAGGAATATAGCTTAAATCATAATATGAAGCCCCTAATGATTTCAGGTATAGTCCTTAATTAAGGGGTATTGGGCTCTGTGGGTGTACGCAGAGGGCGTAAGACAGGAGAACTCCACGAATCATTAGTAACCCGGAACCCCAAACCCAAGGAGCTTATGATACACACAAGAAGCCGCAAGGCAGGAAGAGCTTTCAACGCAAGTTATTGCCGCATGAAGAAGAGTATTAATTAACACCTATAGATTTTACTATTAATTAACTCTGTCAACCACAAAACCCAAGCACCCCGGAGGTGGCATCCCGACGGCCGCAGCATGGGAGACGATTACTGCCGAGGCTGCCCAGCCTTGTGTACATTTTGCATCACTGAACAAACCGCCCAGCTTGTCTAGCTACCTGGCTATGTATCTATCTACCGACCTATCTGTCCCTATCTCTCTCTCTCGCTCTCTCTCTCTCTCTCTCTGCCTCTATCTCTGTACATGTGTATATGCGTATGCATGCGATGTTTTGCATATCCTACTTTATGAGTAGACGTGATAAACGTCTAGAAGATCAACGTGGTTTCATTCTGACGATCTTTGAGGGAGCTCAGATGCGAAAAGGGGCTTCGAGTCTCCCGAAGTTTGGGGGTGCCATGTCGTCGTGGTCTTCGGCACTGGCCTCGCTGGCCTGGTCGCCATGGTGGCCCTCCTCATGGCTGTCTTGGGCATCATCCTCCTGGCCTTCCCCTGGAGTGGCGTCATATGGAGGGTAGCACCTGGCCCCTCCCCAAATGGATTGGAGCCATGCTTGGCCACAGACTGGGCATGCTCTGGCCGTTGGGAGCATGGCCAGGCGAACCTCGATAGTTACCTATACTATGTTTGGGATTCCTTAACCTAATTATGGTGTAATGGGCCCCAAAATCCTATTCTAACTATTCTGGCCCGAAAATTAGGGCCGGAGATAGCGTCCCACTCTGTGCAGAGCGAGACGTGCTTGGTTGCTTTTGCCCCTTTGCTGTGTTTGTTTGAGGAATTTAAATAGCTCAGGGACCTCGAGTGTTTAGGCACATCCCACTTCCTGTGTACATCCCACAGGGCCCAAGGCGATTCCAGTGTCGGAGTTTCAGTCTATTCGGGTTTAGGGGTCTATAGGGTTTAGGATAAGTAGTGTCTTACGGCTAGACGGGTTGCAAAGTGATTAGGGTTTAGGGTTTAGGGTTTAGCCCTAAAACCTAAACCCTAAACCCTAGAGTTTAAAGGCCATGAGGGCTCAAGTGTAGTAGGGCTTCAACGGTCATCAGGCTTTGGGGCCGCTAGGGTTTCCTCTGGTTTAGGATTTGGGGTTCAAGGGGTCATCGGAGTTCAAGTCGCTTGGGGCGCTTAGGCTGGCAGACAAAGAACACCAAAAAAGCGAGCAAGCTCTAATCACCCTGCATCTTTACAAGCCCGTTTAAAAACTTATAAAGGCCGAGTTGTAAGCCCCGATGAAGACCTGCTGGAAAATCCCCATTAGAGAAAACGCCTACGAAACCTTACAAGAAAAATCCTCAAGTCCTCGGCCAGTTGGAGCGGTTCACATCCCGGACCGGCAGCTCCCTGGAGGACCATTCTCGGTGCTTTTGGGGGAAGCCGGACTTGGAGGTTCATGGGTAGTTAGAAGTGGAGCTCCTTTAAGGGTTCCATAGCGTTTAGGGTAGTTTTAAGTGGGGCTCCATTTCAGGGTTCTATAGGGTTTAAGGTAGTTTTAAGTGGGGTATAAGTCCCTTAATTGGTATTTTAAGTAGAGTTACCTTACTTAAAATCCTTATAACCACCAAGGAACCTCCAAGCAGGGTCAGACATGTAGGGTTTAGGGTTTCAGGGTTTGGGTTCATGGTTACGATAATTGCAGAGATGATTAAGGCTCGGGGTTTTTGAAAGGGGGCTAGGATTGCTTTAGAGGTCGGGATGGTTGCCAGTATTGTTCTGTAGGGTTCATTGCTATAGTCATAGTATAGTACACTCCAAAATCCTGAACCTCCTACCAAGGCCCAGATTTGAAGGTTTGGGGCCCTTGAGGGTTTAGGGATTAAGAGTTTACGAGGAGATGAAGGTTTTGGACTTTGGGGATCTGGGCCCTGGGCGTCTTTTCGGGTTTCGGGTGTTCAAGGCGCTGTGTGTTTGAGGGTTCCTAAAAGGAACAGTTTCCTCTGTTGCTTAGGGTTCCTTATCATAACCATAGCATAATATACCCCAGAACCAGAGATGAAGAGGCACGCGATGCGTAAGCCTATATGCTATGCAACGGATATAGACGAAATCTTCAAGCTCGTATGAACACCTCGGGCAGCTCTGTTGTTGCGAAAGGATCTGGACGGCTAGTGAGCTTCAAGCCTTACGGATTGGAGGTGTAGAGACTGCAGTATGGGCAGAGGCACGCACGGCTGAGAACATGGACTTGAGACAGCCTTAAAAGTAAGGGTCCGATAGGCTTTTAGCGCCCTGCTCCATGTAAGCCTGAAGTCCTTCTAAGTCCGATAGAGCTCATTCCGCCGGATATGAACCCGTGGGAACTTCCTGGAGTCTACTGCTCGTTCGGCGGCGCTAAACCCAAGTCAGGAGTTCGCCTTGCAGCGGGCACGCAAAATGTTGGAGCAGCTGAGGCTGATGCTGCTTCGGAAAACATGCGGAAACAGTCAGATTTCTAGGTGAGTGTCGGCACATGCGCGCATCTCTCCCGTCTGCATACGTACACTACAGCTATTCACATGCTGTTGTTGTAAGTATCAAGGTTTTGCCAGAAATGCCGATTGGAAGTGTCACCTGGCGGTTTCATGGAGCATACACAGCGGGCACGCTTCCAGAACCCAAAGCAATTACTGGCAGTAAGTCAGGCAGATGGCTCTTCGCCGTCCTCCTGCTAGCGCTTATCCACTGATTCCTTGCCTGAGCGATGCTCTTTTGCGGAGGTGCCAGACATCATCAGATGCAACGGATGCCCGACACTTGAAGTCCAATCAGAAGACAAGCAGCCCGTTCCGGTTTCCTTCAGTCAGTGACATGTCACTATGAATGGTGGCAGCGCGCATCAAGATTTGAAGTGTGCGACCCGAGCCGTTTCGTTCTGCTTCGCACTCACATCCGACTGCTACGTGTAGCAGTCACATCAGTTCCATTCGTGCCCGTCTACAGGTCAGTAAGGCATTTCGGTCACAACCAATTGCTGGTAAAAGTACATTCATGAGTGAGGTTTGCTGCAGCAATGCATTCCTGTAGTTTCTGGGATCGCGAGCTCCGAGGCCAATGCAAAGGCAGTCGCTGCTTTAAGGAGCAGTGGTTGCGAGTGCTCTTTGGGAGTTATACTTCAGCTCTCGAAACAAGAAGGATGTGCGGTACAACTTGGTGTCAACAAGCTTAGCATGCATGCCTGGTACATGGTCCTGAGCTTGGATTGTGCAGCAGCTTGTCACGTCAATTGCCAACCATCGATGGGGCAGGCAGGAGCATACAGTAAGATCTCTGTCCTCTTCACAGCATCTACACAGTGCATTTTCAAGCTCGGCTTGAAATGAACCTCGCCAATCTGCCAGGACAGAGGTCGCGATGGAGCACAAACGACACCAAGTGTTGCAGGACCGTTGCTGATCGTGGTCAGACAGCAGAATGCTTTAAGATCCCTTGAACGCCTTGCCAAAGAACCCACCCCACCTACTATCATAGTGCATCGGGCTAGTTGGTTGGATTGTTTTGGCGAACCGCAGCACGAGCATCATGAGCATCAGCTGGGTTTCTTTTCAAGCTCTCTGTCCGATTTTCTGGCCGTTGAACCCAAAGCAACTGTGTAGCAGTTCCCTCCATTGATTGGAGGGATTTAGTGAACTGCAGCACAAGCATCATCAGCATCAGCTGGGTTTCCTTTCAAGCTATCTGTCCGATTTCCCAGCCTTTGAACGTTCGAGCGCAGCGCGAGCATCATGAGCATCAGCTGGATTTCTTTTTATATAAGCTCCCTGCCCGATTTCCAGGCCGTTGAACGCACGACAGCCGTAGCAGTTCGAGCCAGTGTTGTAGGGAGTGATACCCCATCCGAGCCGCAAACCCTAAACCGTAAACGTGTGATGACCAGTCAGAGACCTCGTCAGGCGTGTCCGAGTTGCGAGAGCGTAAACTCTGAGCCCCAAACCCGAATCCGTAAGCCCTGTCTAAGCCACAAACCAGGAGAGGATAGACGAGGCGATGCGTCAAGCCAGAGCAGCCGAGGAGACACGCAGGGCCCTTACTTGGAGGTTCCCAGGTGGTTATAACCGGGGTTATAGTCCCCTAAAAGGGGTTATAAGTAGAGTTACCCTACTTATAACTACCCAGGAACCTCCAAGTAGGAGTCTTAAGACATACTGTGCAAACTATCGGGCTTAGGGTTTGAGGTGGACAAAGCAGAAACGAACATGAAGCTAGATCTTCTCCTGTAGTGTTTCCAAGGAAGGCTGATAGGTGTCCTTAGCAGTTGCTTGACGACTATCTCGTCGTTGCGTTTCAATCAATGTCTAAGCTAACAAAACACTGTCTGGGCCTGAAGCATTCAAAGCAGGTCGGAAGGCTTTCGAACTCAGGTTGTTGGCATTGGCGCTTCATGCGAAGCGCTTGGGCTTCGGAGTTAAGTTGAATTATGCGGCAATGGGTGTTTGTTCCGGTTGGCTCCGGATTCTTCCCAGCACCGAAAAACGGATCTTTATCTAGGAAAGCATAGTGAAGAAAGCAACTAGTCCTCTACAAACCCAAATCCCAATTAAAAGGCCTGACAAACCCGATAAGAACCCAGTTCTCGGCACCAAGGTGCCGCTCTCCAGTTTGAACTGGCGGAGGCGACGCGGCGATCCTTTCATTGAGTTAAGGCTATAACCTTAAACCCCTAAACGCTAAAGGCTAAACTCTATATTCCATAGCTGCGGAGTATTCTTACTTTGATTTAAAGTATATCCTTCAGCTACGGAGTGTTGAGATCTCAGGGCCTGCGTAGGGGATGTGCTTCTTTGGACAAACCAACGGAAACGCAATCGCCTTCGACATACCCCCACACATGTTTCGCTCTTACAAAGATATGTTCTGCTTAGTTGCGGTGTTAAACTCTGGGACTCTTGGCGGGTCCAGTGGCTGCGGCTGCTGGAACACTTGAAAACTCAGAGAACCTGACACGCTGGAATCCACAACCTGCCAAGCCTCCAGCAAGGCTCCATGCAAGCTAAGCGAAGTAACCACACCCTTCAGGGCCACGCCGAAATGCATAAAGTGTCAGCTCGAAACTCAAAGACCTACACCTGCTAGGTCAGCCGCAAAGTTGCGCAGAACGCACCGGACTCCCCTTCGAAGCCTGGCCCTGATCATGTTGTCTTGGCTGGCATGGGCCGGTGTCTTGTAGTCTGACATGCTTGGGTTCAGGGGACGCCCGTCCGATACGTTAGTCAGGCGCGGATCCCATCAAGAGTTCAATCATCCGAAATCGGTTCGATCTGGGATTTCGTATTTAGGGTTCCTTTACGGCGCTTCAAGTCGTCGTGCAATGCCTGATTCAGGTTGCATGCATGTCTTTCTTTTCCTTCAACACTGAACTCTATACCCTGAGACGCCAGTCCTGGAAAGCCCCAGCCCGTCCCGCTTGCAGTGTTGAGTGTTGTAATGTAGGAACCTGATTAAGGAACCCTCGGCCTATAACCCTTAAAATAGTAGGATCCATATAAGGAACCCTAATAAAGGCCCAAGGTTTCTTAATCAGGTTCCTACATTAAAGACTTGCAACCATTCAGGGCGCAGGGCCCATAGGCCCTAAATCCGGAACCTTGTGGTTTGTCGTAGATTTTGCACGGCGGTCGGACCATGGAGATCCGGGAACAGGCCTCAACACAGTACCTTTGCACTTACTCACTTTTTGGCTCAGTGCCTATTTGGTTTTCCCTGTTGTGTTGACCTGATCCCCAACTGTAGCGAGCATACGAAGCGAGAGACCTCGCCTGGCGGAGTCCGAGTTGCGAGAACGCAAACATCAACCTTACTAGTCATCCCTGCAGTGCAGCATTTAGTCAGCGGAGCGGATGGTCAAAACGAAATCGTACTCCAGGCGGGCAACGTCGGAGCGTCAGGGTCCAAGTCGTGAGACCGAGTGTTTCAGAATTTGTCGAACAGGTGCTTGCAGGGGATGGGGGGACTTAGATTGCGCATCAAGCTGGAATTCGAATTGTTAGTTTCGCTGAGCTTTTGGGAGTGCAGGGCACAGACGCTGAGTTTAGCGGTCAGGGCCAGGGTTTGCAAGGGCCATGATTGACTCCTCTGACATGTTGACAGCAAATGCAATGATGGCGCGGCTGGCTCAGTCGCCATAAGATAGCGCGCAATAAGCCAGATGGAGATTGCGATTGGCAAAACTGCCCATTAGCAAATTGATGTTATTGGCTTTATCTGTCTCCCGCCTTCAGTAAAGGAGCCATCACGATCTTCTTCAAGCAGACGAAACTCCAACGTGCACAAGCAAGTGGCGGTCCATAATACATGGGACCGGATGGTCGTCATGTCTAATTAGATGTCTTCTTCGGTAGAGTTGCAAGATTCGTTGCGCAAAGTCCTTCTAATAATTCAAGCAATCTCTGCTTAGTCGCCCATCTGTCGTTAGTACACGACGGCCGCGGGGTTTGCCGGGCATCGGCAGCGATGGTGGCTTCCAAGGGATTTGAAGACCTGCCCGTGGATGCCGCTAGTCTGGAGAACAGGCTCTACTACGATTGATGATACAAATCCTGCATTACCCATAATAAGGAATATACCATAATTCCCATATAGGGTCATTAGGGTAACGTAGGATTTATATCATCAACCGTATTTAATGAATCGTTTTTTACAGGAGCCAAGTTTACAGAAACAGGAACGTGAAGCGAGTTTCCTCAACTTGAGGACATGTTGGAAAGGGGGCGGTTCGGAATCGCGCATGGGAAGCACCCAATACCCTCAACCGAGGCTCATCTAAAATGCATTGAGGCATGGCCCTACTTTCCTGCAATCCCGGAGAACATGTATTTGAAGCCCTCAAACCTGAAGCCCTCAAGTCTTGACCCACCCAGCAGAAAGCCTAAGCCCTGAGTTGTGAGAGCGTAAACATTAAACGGCATAAGCCCAAACCCCGAAACCCAGAAGCTCATGACTGGAGGTAACCATCCGCTGCGTCGCGGTGCTGCCGATTGCAGACGCGCCGCAGTTTCGAAGAGCCGCGCGATCGTTTAGCATTCAGTTCGACCCTACAGCACGGCCTGACTGGCAGAATCAGGGAATTTCTCTTTTAAACATTCAAGGACTCGGTATTGCATGTGTGGGTCGTTTGGGTGTTGTAACATGCAATAAGCAGGTACCCTCTAGGGAGAAGATTGCCCGAACCCTACGTCATAAGACTCTGAACCCGGAATCCTGTTCTTCTCTGGGAGATCTGCTCCGGAATTGTCCACACTTCCGACGATGTTACACCTTAATAAATCACCGGTATTTTCTTGAGAGGCAGTCGATCTCTTGGAAAACGGTGTAGAATGCATACATTCTAACTTCAAGGAACCACATGTTCTTTGCCCAGGTTTGCCGGCGATTGAGCACGCTCTGTGGCATGAGGCAGGGCAGCCAATCTTGCCTCTAGATATTTCTTCTCAAGCATGAAGTGCCATGTTGTCCTTGTTGTTCGCAGTTGCAGCGCTGAGCGTTACAACAAGGTGCACATGCACGGATTCGGGCCTCAGTTGGGTACCAATGTGCAAAGGATCCCGTTGAGCGTTGAGCCTTACACACTCTAAGCCCACAGATTGTTTCTTATGAGAAAACCCTTGATGGGGAAGCCTTCACGAGACTCTCCTGTACCCCGAACCCCGAACCCTCGGCTTCCTCGTCAACATTTTCTTTGCTTGGACAGCTTCTCGCGGACTCGCGCTCGGCTCGGCGTCCGCGAGCTCCGCCTAGTTGGCGGCGTAGCTGGCCGATTGGCTGAAGTTCGGGTGAAGTTGCAGACCCTGCAACCAAAGCACCCAAAGCCCACCAGATCGCAAACCCTCCTTTCCCAAACTAAGAAACCGAACACTTTCATGTGAAAGCCTGGAACTCATCGTTTCGGGTGTTGGGTCTGCCCTTCGGATTCGGTGTTAAACTGTCATGCTTTAGACAAACCCTGAGCTTTGAGCCCTGTTGGCATTAATGGAGACGAGTTGTTTGACGGCATATTATGGGTAGCTATCTATACACCGGCTTTCTTTTAAGTTCTCGTTGGGCTCTATGGATTTCGTGCCACCATTACCGGACTCTGATTCGAATGTGAACCACGAGTGTTGCTTGGTTTGGAACCAATCCTAGAGCTCCGATTGCCTTACGTACTTGCATCGTCTTCGAACTGGTTAAAGGACTGGTTGCTTGGCTTCTCACCCATGACCGCTCTTGCTGCTTGAATTTCCACTCTGTTGCAGCTACACAGTCCTCATAAGTTAAAGTCCTAGAGTCCTAGACAATTACGCATGCTTGACCCTGAACTGCACAAGCCCAAACCTTAAACCCCTTCCAACCCCAAAAATCCTCTGCACGAAATGAAGTCTAAGCCGAAGGCACCCCTTTCTAAACACAGCCCTACTTGGAGGTTCATGGGTAGTTATAAGTGGAGTTATCAGTCCCCAATATGAGTTAGAAGTATTATAACCCTACTTATAACTACCCTAAACCCTATAACCCTATAGATCCCTTTAAAGGAACCCTACTTATAACCCTACTTATAACTACCCATGAACCTCCCAAGTACTTCGGGCTTCAACCGAGGTGACCCGAGGGCACCGCTGCGGAAAGGTGGGCAGGCCGTCAGTTTGGGAGATGGGAGTTTCCGAAAATTCGGGGTACCTTATTTTGGGGGTCCTTATAATGAGGATCCTACTACTTAGGGTTCTATATGAGTGTTCCCTATTTTCCGTAACTCTCAGATTGGGGATTTTGGGTTTAGAGGTTTGGATTGAGTGCTTTGGGGAATAGGGGGTTGGGTCAGGATGAGATTTGCTAAGTTGATCCTCCTTCCTTCTACTTCTTCCCAGCCCCCAGAAATGATGATTATCGGCAGTGTGCGACTACCAGCCACGTTACTTGATACACTGGCCTAGAGCAACCTTTATCAAACTTTCTTGTAAAGAGGATACCGCCTAAGCCCCCAATTCTTGTCACAAGGAAGGCCCAGATGCAAGCCGTCGTGGCATCAAAACCGCAGGCCACGCGCCTCACCATGGAGCTACAGCCCAACGCCACCTCGGCTGCAAAGGCTGCCGGGTGTCCGAAATCAGATGGAGAACTCTGAAGCTGGGTTCTTGTTAGAGGATTTAACTTAAGTTATCATAATAGGGATCTACAGTAAAAAAGGTTTCCTTATTATGGTATCTCAAACTAAATCCCTTAACAAGAACCCAGTAAGAGACCAGAGGAGATCCACAGGAGCTTTCGACGGAGGCTGCCGGCCTAAGGAATCTAAAGTAGGGTTTGTGCCGAAAATCCCCGCCCACCTCTTTTGACAACAAGCTGGGAGGAGGACGTTGAGGAATGAGGGATTCTCCGGTCAGGGATCTCGAAAGAAGCCGTTGGCATGGTTTGCGTAGGAGCTTTCGATGATGCGGGCTTCGGCCTTTAAAATCTCCGAACCGAACCTGGCATGCAGACCCTAGTCGTCTCATCGGAAACGTTGAAAAAGCACTTATGCCTTCAACAAGCTTACAGAGTTGATAAGGCTCTCGGGCAAAGGGTTCATTATGATAGCTGTTATGTAGTGTTATATACCACAAACCCCAGGCCAATAATGCTCTTAAGGCCCTTCTGCTTCTGGGATTTCGGGCTTTCCTGTCAGGATCTTCTCAAGATCAAGGGCTCGGAGCTAGAAGCGGTCATCGACGGAGTGGATGCCTGGCACCGTTTTGTCAAGGGCCGAATTGGATTTATCGACCGTCTTACAGCTTTATAAGTTTCGAAGCTTAAGATTTTGAGACGCATGCACCTTATTTCCCTCTCCGGAGCCAAGGATAGAGCTGCTTCCTCACTGGAGACACAAGTTCCTTGAGCTGCAAGAAGACGAGCTGAAGACGTTTCTGGATGCTCTTAGCATCACTTACGTTCTGTGGCTTCTTGACTTCAAACATCCCGGCCCTCCCCACACATTCGAAAGGCGCGGCCTCACCTGAAGCCACGCGTTTACTGTTGAAAGATGTTTCGACCAGCAGACGCCCTTTCACAGGCGGGATAAGGGAAGACTTGAAATACGGGTCAGCCACCACACGGGAGCCAAGGTGAGCACTGCATGGGAGCAGGCACCCACGGCGCTCAGCAGTCAGGACTCCTTTTCCTGTGAAGTTGGAGAATCATATGCTTTAAAAGCTGGATCCATCTATACATTGTATATCCAATAATAGAGATTTGATCCCTACAGATAAGATTTTTCGTGCTAGCCCAAACACGAACCCAGTTTTGGATGCTTCATGTAGGTCCATGCATGTCGCAGCTAATCTCTGAATCGCGTGCCAACGGTTGGTGATGCTAGTGCAGCAGGAGCAGCTGCCTGACTCGCAAAGAAGCACGCTACATGACTGGGACAGCGGCGGCTACATGCGAGAGGCCCTGCGAAGCCGATTCCCAACCCTGGACCAGCTTGCAGCTCAACTAAGTCACGAAGTAACCCACTGCTCAAAAAACGAAAAGATCATTGTGTCTCCGGTGTTTCATGTGCAGTCGCTTGATGTTTCCACTTTCCACTGTCGCGAGCCCCGCAAACGACGGTTGCGGCTACCACGGGATCCCATAATCCCATGCACCTGTGCTCGGGAAGTCATGTCGATGTCGAGTTTGCGTGCACGAAAAAGATGCTTGTCGAGGCCGAAGTGTATGCAGTGATTGGCGGGCAGCTGAATCTTGGCATCGAGTAATCACGCAGCGAGGAAGAGCTACCTTTTCAATAGGAAGACTCCCAGAGAGTCTTCTTTTCTGTCTACCCGGTGTCACTGGCACCCCAAATCTGACATGCGAAACATTGCTAAACCAGCCTCTGCCCATTACATGAGATCAGCCTTTTAAGGATGAATTGCCGAGGTACCTTATTGGGCCAGCCGAGTGTCCGGAGCTTCGCTGGATGATGCAGATGGTGGATGCAGAGGTCTAGCTGTAGGGTTTCAAGGTCTACGTAGGTGTATCCAGCTCTTTTGTGCTCGCTCCCCACTCCGATCTGCGAAAGCAAGGCACTTCTTCACCAGTGCTTTCTTTCAGTGATGTAGCATTCAGAAAAGCCTGTGTATGGGGTACTCTCATTCCCGAGCCAAGGGCTATATAAGCCGTGAACTGTCCACTTCGCAGGCTCAGTTTGCTTCCTTTCAGAATGCGCGATTGTACATCGCGGACGTCACCGCTGAAATCCAGACGAGCTCCACTGTTCGAGACCAGGACCTGCCAGACACTACCAGTGGTGCGCCAAGTCGTGGGAGATGTTTCCCGTGTCGCTCTCCTGTACAGGAAGTGTCGGCCCTGCAACGTTCCAATGACTTCCGGCCTTCCGATCTGCCTCTTGCAGCACACAGAAGATTTTCCTCGCAGTTGGCAATCAGCATGTACCGTTATCCGAGTCCCGCTTTCACGTGATGCCCGAGGATCAACGGTGGAAGTGGCACATCGAGGACCGAATTGGAGTCTCCGACCCTGGGCCAAGGTGTTCGAGGACCAGTCTGTGCAGATCAGAACATGGAACTCGTAGCAATTACCTATACTATTCTGGGGGTTCCTTATTATAAGCATGGTATAATGGGCCCCAAAACCCTATTCTAATTATTCAGGCCCCCCAACCTCGTATCCTGCCTAAACAGAAGGGAGCCTGAAGCTGTCTCGAAGCCGCTGCGTGGAGGAAAGCTGCTTTTCTGTGCACTGGAGCTTTGAACACAAAGATGCGTTGCGACTTCGCTCTGGTGCTGATGGTACGGAAGTCTTAGTCGTCTCTAATTTCTTAGCTGGGTTCTGTTTCCAGCCTCACAGCCGAAACTGTGGAAGACCGCGTAGCCCTGAAAGTGCAGTGGAAACAGAGCCCCCGGCATTGCAATCCGTTTTCGTTCCAGTTGAATGCAGGTCACTTGCATGCTTCCAAAAAGCAGCGAGCTCCCAAAGCAGTTCTCACAAGACCTGAGTATCCGAAATTAAAACTTTCAAAAGCACGCATAGCTGGCTGGTGTGGATCCAGGGGTTCAGAACTGCTGCAGGGAGGAGGGCGTGAGATTCAATTTTAACAATGCCTTGCAAATGCGGGCCCGCCAGCGACAAAGCGGCGCACTGTGGGGCTGTTGGTTTCAAGTTGAAGAGCTCGAAGCCACAGTGAGCGATTCGGATCTCTAGCTATTGCAGAGATTCCAGATGACTCGGCTTGCAGTGAACTCTACTACACCCTAAACCCTAAGACTCGACGCACTCTCATTGGCGCACGAGTTGCCGGGAAAAATCCACAGAGGAGTCGAGGTTCAGCGGCGGGAGCCTTGAACCACAGTGCCTGCAGGGTTCAGGCCACTTCGGAAGTTCGGGTGCCTTTCTCACCGATCGGAGATCACCCTCACCCCGTAGTGCTCGGAGGGTTGGCGAAAGGTAAAGATCGAGCCTGCACTGATCACATGGAGGGTTAGGGGATTCAGGGTTCAGGCTCTAGGAGATCCAAGCTGCGTGAACTTGCACCCCAGAGCCATCGGGCTCACTGAACCCAAAGGGCCCGCACACCCGGCTGTGGCAGAAGTCAATCCTGACAACCCCAAAAGTGCTTTCAACCTTCACCCGCCAGTCCTGCATAATAGAGCAACAGTCTTCCCTGAAATTCTCTTGATACACCCTTGATTTCGCGAAAACTAAGCTTTGTTGAGCTTGGAACCATGTGGAAGCAGCAAGCCTTTGAACCGTGCGCCGCTGGATACTGGAAGATGCTTTTCAGAAGCCCTCTGCCCTCTTCGCCGTATACCTCATATACTAGCCAGATGCTGTTGAGGAACAGCAAACCATATACCCCAAAAGCTTTCCTAGGAACCCTCAGCCGTAGCTGCTTTTAATATTATTCCTTAGGGTTCTTCTTATAATTATACTATAAAGGGCCCCCAAACCCTATTCTAAGTATGAAGGCCCCTATCCAAAACCCTTATAGCATCCCTTAAAGGAACCTTATTCTAATTCTTAAGGCCCCTCAGCCTTTGCTGCTTTTAAGGCACCAGGGATCTGCAGGCCCAGCTCGCCGCCGCCAAGGCTGGGTTTGGATTTTCCCCCCCCCCCCCCCTTTTCGAAAATTTGGGGGTACCTTATTTTGGTATCCTTTAAAGGGTTACTATAAGGGTACTATATCTATAAGGGTTTTAGAGTTTCCGAAAATTAGGGAGTACCTTACTTTGGGTCCTTGTAATAAGGATCCTACTATTTAGAGTACTGTATTGGGGTCCCCCTTTTTTCCGAAATCCCAGGATCTTCAGGGTTAGGGCCTTTAGGGGCTTCAGGGTTCAGACACAGGAACTGGAACACCTCATAGTAAGAAACCCCCTTCTGGTACCTCGATAACCTGTCAGTATGGTGTGAAAGACGCATTACGTTTTTCCAAAAAGCTGCGACACGTCCGCTTCGATGCTGACGAGTGGAGTTTTCCACGAAATGAATCGCTGCGAATGGCGAATGCTACCAATGTCGCACTCACTGTTGCCGTAGACTGCAAGGACATGTTGTAAGCGGTTTCAATTAGCAGACAGACTGATGATAAAGATTGCTGTTATTCCTAGATTCATCGGTATTTCAAGATACACTTCGCCTCTATACCGGGAAACGCCACAAGTCCAAGTAGGTAGCAACAGCAGTGAAAATGATGGCGTCATGTTGTCAGCATCATCATCATGGTCATCGTTGCTGCCACCTGGTCATCACATGTACAAGATCGCTGACACAATTCACGGTTTGAGGGTTTGTAGAGTGTTCTGTTGTCGAGGCTTGGGGGCTTCGGGGACGTGAGAGCCTCCAAGGCAACAGGATTTAGGATGCCGGTTCAAGGGCATGCAGCTTCCAGACTTTTCTTGTTGCTGGACAGTCTTGGTTGGCCGAGAAGACGATGGATACAATGCAACCACCACGAGAATAGCTGAATACCAGAAATCGACGATTGGCATTTGCAATCAAAGGAAACAACGATAGTAAGCATGTTAAGGTTAAGGACAACAAACTTGATGACAATATACAGGATCTTCAGGCCCTAAACCCCTAAAACAGTGAAGCGCCGAAAAGCCCCTGCAAACCCGGTAGGAAGAGATGGTTCGCCAGGTGGAGGCCCGCCAGATCACAGACGAGACTCGGGCCATGGCCGTTGAGCTCGGATCTGAGTTTCGGCTGTCGGTAAGAAAGAACGAACGTCCAGAGGATTTCTCTAAGGGTTTTAGATGCTCTGAAGTTTTGGGGCCTAGATCTATAGAGCAGGTTTTCGTTTGGCTTGAGGTTGTGACTTCAAAGTTGAGACGAGGGCTAGGGCTGTCAGCGTTTGGGGTTTGAGGTTTCGTGAAACAGGAACGCTTTTCGCAGGTTCGGAGTGCCTGTCTTGTCGGAGTTGCAACAACACGTAGCACCAAGCTCAAACAAGTAGGAGGTCAAAGCGCAATGACAACGTTTACGCCCGGCTTCAACTCGAGAACATTATTCTTCAGTTCTTGGTGTTTTTAAAGATTATGATGCCAAAGACGTGCGAGCATACAGCTGCTTTCGAGCGAAACAGGATGATTCTGCAAAGGTTAGCCATCTTGTGCATCAAGACTGGACAGTCGGCCTTCTTGCCACTTGAAGGTAGGGCTTAGGGTGCAAGCTTGTGAACCAGCTTGTGTTCAGAGGAGAAAAGCACAACGTACAGAGTTGATCATCAGGCGGCACGAGATCGAGCAGCTGATCGCTGAGGCGATGAAGCACGCATGTTCAGATCGCCCCAAAAAGGGTTTCCCATATTTTTCAGGTCTCAAGCCAAGCGTCCTGATGATGAGGATCCCCTAGAAAAAGGTCCTTCGACTTGTTTTTCACGCAACAGTATTGTCCGCATTCTTGCAAGACTTTTAAGAACTCGAACATCTGCTTGCTCGTCCGTTGCTGCAGCAGGCGGACTTTCGACCTTTTGCAGCAGGCCAGGTCGTCCACTGCAAGATGAGAAGAGCCCCCAATCCCCAAAGCCAAGACGATTCCGCACTGCCCTTGGTCCAGACTCCTCGTTTGCCCATATCCGCTGCTTCATTTCGCTGCCGTTTGCTTGAGTCGTCGGTTTCAGGCTCTACCACCGCAAAGGGGCAGGACCAGGCGGCAGTCTGAAAGCATGGCTTCTAAGGCCTTGAATGCAGTAATCCGGCAGAACGATTGCAGAGTAGTCACGAGCTAACACATGGGCTTCTGCGACACAAGCCTGCCAAAAAGCCAAAGGGACGAAGGGCAGTGTGCATATGTAGACCTTGCAGTCCAAACTCTCGAAACGAAGGACCAGCTGAAGTCGGAGTTGCTGCAAATTGCACACAGAGCCTCGGACAATGCCAGGCGGGCAGTCACATTGTTTGATCCGACATTCCAAGAGGCGATAATTTCGGGGTTTTAGGACGTCAGGGGCATCATCAGGCTCTCGGCGTCAGTTGCTGGGTTGCAGCATTTCCGTTCCATTCCAGGACACTTCAAGAAGCGATGGCCGAAGTGAGCAGCAAGGCATGGCAACGCCTGCTTGCAGCCTGGAGACTTGAAGAAATCGGAGCCCGCAAGCTTCCCCGAGAAAGCCAAAGGGGCACCATGCAGGGCAATCCCACATGCGAGGCATCGCCACCGCCTGCATCAGGCACGCGGGGGGAAGTTCGATTGTGCAACATGCAAGTATCCACGACTGGAACATACAGGAGCAGCTGGGATTATGCATGTTTTGCTTGACCATTTGGCCGATTCGGGTTTGGGGTGTTTTCCTGATGTTTTCCATGCCAGGAGCTGTGCCAGAAACTTCTGCCACCGCTGCTTGACTGAACCCTGAGCCCTGAACCCTAACATGGAGTTGCGAGAGTCCAACATCCTTGATCCCCCGAATAACAAACATCCAACCCTGAACCCAAACCTTGCACTCAGCACCGATCACCTTCAAGCCTTCTCGCCATCAGCACATCTCTAGGAGTCGTGGAGCTAAGGCAGCCTTCCTCAACTCTGACTTGGGCAAAGGCTCAGCTCTCAGTTTCGATGTCTTGATGGGGGTTAGCAGTTAGCAGCGATTAGAGCTTCGAGGGCGTAGGGTTTACCGTCGTAGAGCCAAAGGTTTGAAGGCCTACAGTCCTAACACCCTCTATGCCTAAAAACCCCTTAATTGAAAGCTGAACCCCAACCACTGCTGCTGCTACTACTACTACTACTACTACTACTACTACGTTATTGAAAGCTGAATCCTGGCAGGTCTTCCACAGAGCAAACTGGATATCTCCAAAGGCCTGTTCCATTCGAGTCCGGAGGCCTAGTCATGAAATTTCAGGGGTCATGTGATATTGGAGCTTCTTAATTTTGGGTACATGTTTGCTTTTCTGAACAATCCTACCAGTTAGCTGTCACATATAGGTGGAGAAACAGCCCAGTACTTCCGCATCAATGCTAATTTCACACATTCTGGACAGGTTCTCAATCTCAATGCGAGTTGTATCCCCTGGCAGCAATAGCCCCGTAATACGGAAGTAAGGAAATGCTAGGCTGATCAGCCCCTAATGGTATCTGTTCTTGAAAGTTATAAGGTGGTGGAAGACGGTGTGTGATCGTATGTTCTCAGTAGAACGCAGCAGCATTCCAGCCTTATGTGCGTGCTGCGTGCAACCAATTGTGTAAAGCATCTCCTTTGGCCGAATCCTGCAGTGCTCTTCTCGTGCAAGGCGGTGGACTGCAGCACCTTGCGAATCGCGGCCAGGGTCTAGTGCGGTTGCCCAGCAGATGCCGGTTGATCCATGCCAGCCCCTACTGCGCGTCCTGCATCGCTCCTCCGCCGAACAGGACAACTCGTCAACTGCGAGCACTGGATCGCCAGCATCAGCTGCCTATCCTTCCCGTCACTTCGGCTCAACAGTGCTCCCAAAGACTGCTTATGAGCGGAGAGATTGGCCCTGTCACACACCACCCAGAAACAGCACATTGAAACGTAAGCCACGGTCCCCAAAAGCTTCGACTGACGATTCAATGCGAAAATAGGTTCAACTGGTGATCTGGACAGCATCCAGGACACCAAGGGGCTTGGGATTTGTTTGGAGTCCAGGGCCGGTGGAGACCAAAGAAGGAAGCAGCAGCTTCGATCGTAGCTCTGCCTTCAAGTCATTTCTCTCCACAGTTGCTTTGTCTGACTCGCCACAGCGTGACAGCACAACTCGTCTTGCGTGCACAGGAGAGGCTCCACGCCTTGAGGTGCGCTCGTGGTCGCGTCGCGCAGCGGTGAGGCACCGAATCTACCAATGTTGAAGTATCTGTGGCAGGGGGCATCTCTCAGAAATGGCGAATCAGCGTCAACACGTCAATGGCAGCGCCATGCCCATGACTCAGATCTGGTGCCACCAAACTCTCGATGATCACCACTTGAAGTGAATTCCTGCAAGGACGGCTTCAGATTCGGCAGCTGGCTAAAGGGCCGGCTCAAGGCTGCTTCTGCAGAAGCCAAGCGGCTCTTTTTTGGGGCGATTGCTTCGATTGCTTCACGCTTAGTCGAATCCATCCATACGTCCCTGCTAAAGTTTGGCCTGGAACGGAGCTTCGGATCTGCGAGCCGCAGCCTGCAAGCGCAAGTGGAGAAGTGGAGAGAGAGAATTAAAAAGCGGGGTTCGGCCAGCCGACCTTCCCCGAATTCCGTGCGCACGGCATGTCGGTGCCTTGTTCTTTCACGTCTTGTCGTATTCCCTTTTCGTTCTGCCTGTGCTCGCACACTTCTACCCTTGCCATGGTTAAGAGAGCTCTAAGCTTCAGTGAACATTGCACACTGACAAGATGGGGCTTCGTGTTGAGTATAGCCTGGTTTGAGTTGGATCATCGGGCAAGATAGCTTGCTTCTTGCGTCCAAACCTCTTTACTTCTTCTTATTGTGATGTATGGCATCATCTCTTCTTCTGGTGATGCATCGTAAGACTTCTTTCTCCGGAACAAGCATGCGCGAAAGGCTCCAATGTTACTCGAGCCAACTGTTCACTCCTTCATGCTAATGTGCCTAGTCGACGGTTTGGCTCCACCAAACTAGTTCATAGGTCCACCGTTGAAGAAAGAGTGTGTCGACTTGTGGAACAGTTTTCGTTTTCTGCAGGTGAATCTGGTACAGTAAATTCGTAATCCTTGCTAGCCGAAGAAGGATACGAAAATCCCTCTTCCAACCAGAGACCCGAGGCAAAAAGCGATAAGGCGAAATGATCAAGCTGCTGCCGAGCATCACTTGAAATAATTCTTGGGGGGTTCCCAATGATGGTCTCCGAAATGTACGCATATACAGATATACATGCATATGTTGACCTGCTCCACGTGCAAAAGCTAGCAAGCATGCGGCCTGATGCGTTTTGTGGTGATTGTCCCACAGACGGAGACAGACAGAGAGAGAGAGAGAGAGGAAAGAGTAGGGATCTCTTCGACGCGGTCTTTCCGTTCCTGCTGCCATTCGTCCGCTCAGTGCAGATTCGCGCCTCAGTCAGAGTATTATGGGAATGGTGTTGATTGCGGGGACTACTCAACGCACAGCATCAGCATGACAGGGCAGCCACTCGCAGTGGGCAAGACATTGTCAATGGGAGCCCCCACTCAAATCTGCAGTCATGAAGGCCCCAGTGGGTTCGCGACATGTTCACCGTTCCTCGAAGTTCTCTTGCTGCGAACTTTCTTGGCTTAAAAACCTTGCCCCTAAACCCTACACCTCCGATATCCTGCACCCTAATAGAAGTACTTACTTACATAGATAGCTTTGTCAGGTCATCCATGTCGTCGTCTTCCTCATCCATCTGTCTGCACTTGGAGTGCTCCTTATGAGATTGCAACCATACATAGGCTGCATGCACGTGCGGACTTCTGCCTGTGCAAACATCTCTTCGCATAGGAAAAGCATTCGCACTTTTGTATAGTATGCCGGGGTTGCGGATCATGCTGCAGGGATCAATCTCCTCAACAATGCCCTCCCATTTTGAACTCCCCAACAACACTCACACAAAGCCTACCTCCGTCGTGGTTTATGCAAGAAACTAGGTCGCAACTGCTAGAAGGTTGCAAGGCCGGAAAATCCCGCCCTTTTAACATTCTTTAGGTATATCATTAGCAGAAGTAGATTGTTGAGCGTCCGCGTGTCGCTGATCTGAGCGAAGCACTTCAGAATCTCAGGAGCCAGGAGCCGAAATGCTTGGAAAGGACGGCAATACCCTCCAAAATCCACACTTCGGGTCTACAAAAGTTCGACCCACCCCAACATGAGGCACTGAGGTGCATTCATGCACCAACATAACATGACCCCTTCTCCAGGTGTTTTCAAGAAGGTCACCCCGACTTTCATGAGCCTCTGACTCTTGCTTCAAGATTTAGGGCCGCATGAGTTCCTGGCTAGCAGCTACAGGCCATGTCTTAGATGTTTCTTCGTTTGAAGGCTCAAGCGATTGCCCTGTCGCAGCTTTTTCTGAGAGCGATGTGCAGAGGGGATCAGCAAATAACGCATTCCAGGTTCGTGGGTAGAAAAAGTAATTCTGCTGTTTCAAACAGATTTGGTACTTTCCCACAGTTACAGGCGTCAGAGTTTTGATAACATCGACATGCGGCCTGGTCTCATCCAATAGAGCCCCTATCCCAGAAGCTTCAAAGAGCAACGGCTCCCATGTCTTGCAGACGGCGCGCAGGCTCCCCCACCGCGCTGGAGAGCCTTGGCGGGCTCTGATTTTTGTTGTTCTATGTTGTTCTTGTTCTTCTGGGTCTCCGTCTCTGTAAGAAGGGTCTGGTGGCAAGTTGAGCGTCAGGGTTTGGATTTAGCTGTCACGCGATTTGGAGTTTTGGTTTGTGCTTTCTACTGCCATCTTGTTGTAACCAAGGATCTGTCAGGGAATTATGGAGTTTCAGGGTTCATGGGGGGCCGGCTTCAAAGTTCCAAAAAGGATCGAGGGGTCCACACCAAATGTCAGACTCCCAAACGTGAGAAATGGAGGAAACATGCATGAGGGCTGACGCGCTTCGGGGGGGTGCCTCCGAGCGCTCTGCCGGGCTGTATAGTTACAAGAGTTTGTAGAAGGGGAGACAAGACAACATATCTTGTCGTGTAAATTATGAAATTCTTGCCGAGGCTTCTTTGCACATGTCATTTCTATGTTGCAACTATAAACTTGGAGAAGAAGGCACGGTAGAACTTGGGGGCTGTACGGGCGCCACAGCCTTCCACCCTCCAATTATACTGGCACTGAACCCTAGGCCCGAGCCAAAGACCTGTTCAGACTATAGGTTGTAGACTTGCCATCAAGAAGTCAGAAGTGAATCCCAAAAGCCTGAAAGCCAAATTCCTAAGCCTTGGTGGCAAGGCGCCATGCGGCATCCCTGCGGGCCTGCTTGACGGTCGAGGAGGAGGCGTGGCTTCGCAGCCTGTTGGCTTCAAGAATAGCCATCAGGTGTGCGATCTGTGTAATCAGGGCCTTCTTCCTGCATACATATATGCACACACAGCAACCTCCACGTACTGTTGCTTCTGCCTGTAGACCGAGACGTAATCATGCGGGGATATTCCCTGAAGCAGTCTAGGGCAAATTCGGAAAATCCCATCTGACTTTGGCCAGGCTGCGCCTATGCTCTTCCCAATGTACACGGTGTCCTCAGAGGTTTTGTTGCGGATGACGACAGTTCAGCCACACGAAGAGCTCAAGGCCGAGGGTTTTTGCAGAACCGAAGCCCTTTCACAGCTTAGGGGCTTTAGGGCCTTTAGGGCTTAGGATTGAGGCTTAGAAGGGTTAGAAGGGTTAGGGTTTTTAAGGTCGAAGGTTTGGGACCGCTTCGACATCCGTGTTTTTTTTGGTAGTCTTTGGCTTTGTTGCCGTTGTCGCCCATTTGAGCGGCAAGTCGCCAGAACAAAGACAGAGACAACGAACCAGGAACAAGCAAGGTGCGTTCGAAGAGGGAGACCTGGTTTATCTTTCGTCCGTCTGCCTTAGGCCTTCTTCCCTTCGGTGCCGTTTTGGACGTCCAACATGTCTTGTTTCGGCAAGTACCCCGAAGCAGAGCAAGAGGGGCGAGCAGAAACTTTAACAGGCCCTGAACATGCTCATCGTCTTCGATGGCACACAAGGCAAAGCCGGCTTCGTGTCCCACCAGTGGGCAGCCTCGCAGCACCCGGACCCAGACATGAAGCAAATGAAGGTCCTGCAAGATTCCTTGCGTCATCTCCTGCTAGACACTGGCCTCGTGCCCCTGGATGTGTCCACAGAAGCTGCGGTGCTCTCTGCCAAGGCAATTTCATTGAAAGCCTTTCAATTAGAGCCTCTGCTTCTATGATATGACTACTTCTCCTGTCCACAGCTGCAACGGTCAGCATCCGCGGAGGGCAATGACCGAGGGAAGGCCATTCAGAGCATCCCCGCCTACATCGGCAAATGCCACTTCTTTTTCGGTTTGGTTCCCTTCATGGAGGACTCCGTGCTGTCTCCGAGCAGCTGGGGCCAGCGCGGATGGTGTAGAATGGAAAGAGTGGTGCGCGAGATCTCCGCAGACCACGCGTGGATCTTGGTGAAAAGTGCCACTTCCTTGGAAATAGTTGGGGCATCGTTGTCGTTTCCCATGGCGCCCGTGGGCACTGGTGTTTTTGGAGTGGAGGACGACCGCGACAAGCTTGGCGTTGTACTCCAAAGCGTTGTGAGGAGCAAGCTGCATCACTGCCTCAAAACGACAGACTTGCCAGCGTACCGCCGCCATCTCAATCTGCAACCCTTCTACTTCCGCGGCTTGACAGTTGAGTGTGTAGAGGACCTCGTGCCCGGCTTCGACCCCAGCCCTTCACTCGACCGACAGGCCTACATCGTTGCCAAGTTCTTGCACGAGAACGGCCTGCGTTGCGTGCGCGAAGTCGACAGGGCGGGGTGGACTTCGCTGCACTACGCTGCCCTTGGTGGCAACGCGGAGCTGCTTGCTGCGTTGCTGCAACAGGGTGCTGAACCCAATCGCCGGACTGCCAAGGATGAGCCTAATCTGGGAGTTGCAATCTGGACGTCAGCCCTCGACCCTTGGTTTCGGTTTCATCAAGGTTCTGGAGACCTCTTACAGTATGGTACCGTGAATGTGGAACGATAGCTTGTTTCTCTAGGGGCTTTGTCCTGAACTTTTCAATGAGCTTTTCAAGCTCATCCCAGGACCTCGCAATGATGTATGGGAACAACGATGCTGGCCGAGTACTCATCGATGGTGGGGCCCGGCTGAAGGGTCTTCTGGGCCCAGTCATACACAGTGCGGCTGTTTCTGACAATGCCGAGGGACTCCTGGCTTATTCGAAAAGCAAGGCTTCTTTCTCACTTGAATGCAGACAAAAACTACCGTAATCGTAGGTTTCTGCTGGGTCCCTTCAGATCATCCGAGGAATACGACTGCTGTGTGATGCGGGGGGAGATCCCCATGGCCGATCTTTGTTCGGCGCTCCTGCCCTGGCGATCGCCTGCTATTTTGGAGCTGTTGCCGCTCGGGAGGAGCTCCTCAGCCAGGCAGTTTTTGACGCTCCGACACTATCCTATGCGCTTTGCCTGGGCATGGTGTTTCGCGGAGGCACTGCTGAGAGCGTGCACCGCCTTGTCGACCTCCGTGCCGACATGAATTTCCAGTGGAGGCTCAGCTGTGCTTCCCCCTTAGGCTTCATTTTTAGAATGAAGTCGGCTCAGCACAGGCTGGGTAAGGCTACGGTGCTGTCGGAACTTGCCTATCACTTCAATGGCATGACACCACTCATGGCTGCTGTTTTTTCTTCGCAGTATGAAGGTGCTGCTGGTCTAATTGCGGCGGGCGCGAGTTTGGAACTCACAAATTGCAGGGGCTGGATGGCTGCCGATTTTGCCAGGGGACGCACTCTACCCGAGTTTTTAAAGCAAGGATTGGCGGGCGATCGGTCCGAGTGCCGAAGAGTGACTCGTTTGGTGCTGTCTGCAGGCGCTGGCCCCTACGTGGAGCACAAGGTGTAGAAGTCTGCAAGCATTGCTCGACGCCGATCTACCGCAAAGAGGCAGACATGGAGCTCCTTCCTGCACCACAGGAGGCGACCTATTTCGCAGCGTTCCCACCTGCCTTTCGCCAACGCATGACAGTGTACGAAACTGTACCGCTTTGCGCTAGCGCAGGCCAGTATAGAAAACTGTACTGGCCCAGGAGGTTGGAAAATTGGCAAGCCGAAAGTGAAAGGTCAGGGTTCGGGAATGAAGCTGATGAAATTCTACCTGGGTCTAAAGGGCTCTTGCACTTGTCATGTGGCAAGGGATGCACCAAGCGGACAACGTGTTTCTGTAGCCTTTGTATCTGAGCCAACACGTTCACAGATGAAGCAGATCCAAGGCTCTCCCTCATGGCAACAGGGCTTGAGCTTGAGCCTCTTCAGAAAGACATTTATTGAACAAGACTATCCAGTCTTGCATCGGTGTGTTTCGCCCAGCATTCCGCCCGTCAGTTGAGATGGGCCCGAGCAAGTTTTTGAAGACATGTGGACTCCAAAGTGGACATTTTGAAGCAGTATCCATTTTCAGTGCTCAGTCCAGGCTTCAGAGGTAGCCATGTTCGGTGCAGAGTTGAAGGCATTAAATGTGAAGTGAGTCCAGCGTAGGCCACCATCATCAAAACCACTGCCCTGGAGTGCCAAGCTTACGACAACCCAGCTGCTCTCAAAGATGGCTGGCGGAGCGTGCATGCAGTTGCGACTTGCTTCAATAGGATGCGTTGCCTGTCTTAGCATGAACTTCGCTGGTAGCACGGCTATGCCATTGGTTGGTAGCTGGTTTACCGGGGATGGGCATGTTGCAGCAGTTCTCTGATGGTAGACTTTGTCAAGGATCAGATCAGCTGAAAGCTATCGGCTGCTGTCTGACCTCCCCGAATGCTGAACCACCGAGCCAAGTCCCCCGCTTCTCGTAAGTTCATGTCCTTTGTTGCGCATGACATCCCCAAACTCATTGCTCAAGCCAAGAAGGGATCCCCATCCTAAGAACCATGGCCCTGAAGCTTCGCCTTTTTTCACTTACTCGTCAATGTCGTACTCGCGAAGCTTTAGGCAGTTGAAAATTTGGAAATGCAGGACGTCAACTGTAGATTGATGCTGGGGATGGGTAGGTATGTTTCCTTTAACCCCCGAACCACCTGCGCACCTTTTTGGGGCCTCAGGCAGCGAAAGTTCACTCAAACTGTCGATGCATCGCTTTTCACAATGCTGGACGACAGGTGTCAGGGCGTGCAGTTGGCATTTACATCAAAGGTTCACGACCCACTCCCATCAGCAACTTGCAGTGCAGTGACCTTTTTGACGGCTTCACTGTCCTCTCGACTCTGGAAGCCCAGTCAGCAGAACGGTGTACTGGCACGACCCAATATCCAAAGCCTTGCTGCTGACCTTCAATGCTACATCCTAAGCCCTGGATGTTGTGGCACACAAACTATCCACGAATTTCCAAGCTGGTGTACAAGCAAAATGTCATGTCCACTTCGATCCCCCAAAGAGCCGCCGTGCAAACCAAAAAGGGGCCACACAAAGGACGCCAAAAGCAACTTCAAGACCAAAGCCCAAAAACGCTCCTTTCACGCAGCTGGAAGAAGCCCTAGCCCAAAAAAGTAATAATCCACATCAACACTAACCCTGGCCAGGCTTTACAGCTGCCATGCGTGGCATCGCCAGCGGGCGCAGGGGTCTCGCGTTGGCCCGAGATGATGTTTCAGAGGCCGCCCGACAGGGATTCTGAAATGATTAACCTGTGCCCTCTGTAGTCCTCGAGATCCCTGTTAAAAAGGGGAATCCAAACTGTCAAAGGCCCCGTGGCTTTGATAGGGTTCCTTGCTCGGCTTCCGAGTTGATTGCGGGTGCAAAATTCGGAGTCTGGAATTGACAACAGCCCCGCGCATATCTGAGCATAATCACTGAGTATACCAAGCTTTCGTGGATTGCCATCACAGGATGGGTTCATAAAACAGACGTGCGATTGTGACTCCCATATCGATTTATCTTTTCAAGCCGATGGGGTGAACAGTTTGACCTTTATTCTCATATATACTAGTATTTGTATACATTCTTTAATGTGTAGAATTATCATAACTGCTTAGTATCGTAAGGATCCATTTGGGATTATGTTGCTGGTGTCCATAATGTGACACTGATGAACGGCCAAACCATGCTCGCGGCACCAGCACTGCTTTCTGCAAGAAGATGATAATCCCTGTGAGGGTCAAATGACTAAGGCATTGGTAATCTTCCGCGACGAATCTATTCAATATTTTTCATCGAATTATGGGATGTAGACCCGGACATACTTTGTGTAGGTTGAATAAAACTAAGATTATTGTAGATAATTCTCATAGAATTCTATGTTATTTATTCATATATTTTGTTTTGATTAAGTGAATTAACATTCTTTCTGTATATATTTATCGCATAGATATTGATTACGTTTTCTATTTTTCCATGTTTTTCTGCATGAGGCAAAATTCTTCAATTTCTAAACTTTCTTGAGTTTGAAGTTTGTATGGAAATTGAAATTTTTGTGTTCTTTCTCGGAAGCGTCGGGTTCTATATTGGGGGGTTCGTCGTCAATATAAGTCCTTATAGTCTGGGAGAATTTAGTGTTGTCGTATTGGTATAAACCAAATTACGTTTTCTCCGCAGGTGATGAGTGGATAATTTCAGAGTTGATAATTGTAATTCTTAGAAGACTGGTTTTTCGGTTTATCTACATGTAAAACGATGAATGATTAATTATGTTTCTGTTATTTCGGCTCGATTTGATCGGGGGTCGTTAGACTTGATTTCGCTATTAGGGGGAGGGTTGCGTGTTGGATGTGTTGCGTGCATTGTTTGTGTGTTGTTTGTGTTTTCTGTGATGTGTGTGTTGCGTGTTGTGTGTGTTGTCTGTGTTGGTTGTGTTGTTTGTGATGTGTGTGTGTGTTGCGTGTGTTGTCTGTGGTGGTTGTGATATTTGTGATATGTGCTGTGGGAGATGTCTGTGGGGTCTTAAATGTGCGCCAGATCTTTTTTACTGATTATTGGTGTTTTGATCTTCTGGGTGAGGGTCTAGAGTCACTCTTTTCCACCCTTCCTGGCTATCTAGAGAAGATACTCGCCCCCTTTTCCATCCCCTAACGTTAGTACGAATTACCGATGCTATCGATACGAAAAGGCGTTTCGAGTGTAGGGAGACGCGTAAATGGATATCGATTTTACACGATTACACTGAAAAAGAGAGAAGGTAGAGAGGTAGCGAGATAGAGGGAAGGAGGGAGAGAGAGGATGGAGAGAGAGAGGGAGGAGGAGAGAGATGGAGGCAGAGAGGAAATAAGAATAGGAGAGGAAAAGAAGAAAGGAAAATATGGGAAAGAGAATCGGAAAATTAATTATTATATATTATTTACAAATTTCGTTATATATTTTATTAAAAGAAAATGGTATAAAGTTCATAATGGTTCTCGTGAACCGAGTAATTATAGGATCGAATTCATTTCATTAAGATTTAGATTTGATAGATTTCATGAATTTCTCATAAATATTAAATATACATTATTATATGAAATATTTTTAGTCTTTTGTTCTAGATTTCTCAATTTTTCACGTTTTATGTCTTATTTGAGGTAAGATTATTGTTTTCATGATATAGATAGGTTTCGTTCTATTATGAGGATGATAGTAATATAAAGCATATATACTCTATTTGATTTTATTTAAATAAAATATAAAATTTTACAATGGAGTCTTGGAATTTCATCGATAATAAAAAATAATTCTTCTAATTCTATGGAATTATTTGAGTCGATTTTTTTTTTAATTCTCCTCGGCATTATTCTTGAAATTAAAGAAATTTCTAGAATTTAAAATTGTATTCGAAAATTATTTAAATTCGTCTATGAGATCATTTATTATAATATCTGCCATTCTTTTACTCTTTGTTCTCGATTTCTGAATTTTTTCTGCTTTGGTTTAAAATTTTAATTTTCATGATATTTTATTTCAAATGATTTAAATCTTGGAGAGGACCCTAGAAATAAAACAATATGAATATTTCACTCTAATATTTGAATCAATTGAATTTTTCCAGTGCCCCAGACAAAATGAAAATTTTAGAATTTTAAAAAATTTTCGACATGATAGAAATTTTGAAATTGAATTTTTTGAAATTTTCAACATGTTTTGCAATTCTTTTAATTAATGCAGTGCTGTCGAACCGCTGCGATAATTCTCGGGCCCTAGAATCCCTTCCCTGAAAAATTGAAATTCTTGCATAATTGTTGAAATAATTTCTATAATTTAAATTCAAAACGCAAAAAAAATAATCCTGGCTGGCCCCGGAAATTCAACAAATTTTCAACATTGCCAGCCATTTATATCTTGGTGGCAACTTCACTGAAGGAGCAAAAAATCTTCAATTCGGGGGCGATGCTCTGTCAATTTACCCACGAGATAAACCTCCCTGCAAAAGAAACTTTGTTTTTCCCAACAATGTCTGTTTCTTGTTTCAAACCATAAAGATTGGTTTGTCTCTCCTTTAGAAGGCCGAAGATGTGAGATATAATGGCCGGAATAGAATAATATTTCAATTAGTTGGGGGAATGGGGATCTCGCGATGGACCCAGGACAGTAGTTTTATAATACGCACAACAACCAAAAAGGCGTCGAAAAGAAAACAAGGAAATATTGTACAAGAGCAAACTGGGTTTTGAGAATTTCGAATACATAAATAATTCTTCGAGTACCGTCTTTCAAGAGCACATGCAACGTGCATGATCTCACGAGTGTAAGCATCCAAACCTATGGTATTGGAAAGTAAGTCGCTTCACCTGGTGTAGTTGACCAAGTCGTTGCCGGGCTCGAAGCTCAGAAAAAAGTCCGCGAAGTTTTCACAAACCATCGACCCAAAAAGCCAAGTATTTGACCTACTAAAGCTCGTGGTTCTCTAGGAAGCAATCATACGCATTACCATGTGTCTGCGCCGGCTTTTCGCCTCCAACACCACAAGAAATTTGGTCTACAATGACCAAAAAAATGAAGTTCTGCTCATGGCCGAGGTCCGAAACAACACAGCCGATGTACATGAAGCTTTTGCTTTCAAAAAATGCGAGCAAGACACAGCAGTGGCTCCCAAGGAAAGAAATTACAACTGCGACGTCGATGAACCCATGCCGCTTCCGGGTGACCTGAACCATGTTGCGAAGCAAAAAACATGCTGTGGTATGCACATACATGAGCTTCTTTATGTATTCGCGTGCTGATGTGTCCAACCCTTGCCGCTTCCTAACCGACTGAAAAATGCCTCGTGGATCCTTCAAGAAAATGAAGCGCTCGCGGAATTCTGAGGCCTAGTAGTCCCGTTCGTCGGGCCATGCCATAGTGCTGTTGCGCTATATTACTTTTTGAAGCAATGGTTGGGTCTTAGGCAGTCCTGGACCCAGACTGGTGAGGTAGCCTCCGGTCTACAATGCCCACCTTGACGCCAGAGTAATTTGTTGATGGAATGAAAATATTGAATGACTCAACCTAGCTGGCCGCAGAGGTTCAGCTTCAAGCCACGGAAAACAGCAAACAAGGCGCCAGAGAACGCTTTTTTGAGCGCCAGGCAAAATCGAACAAAGGTGCCGACCCCCGAGCCATTCCCGAATCATTGCAGTCAGGTATGTTGCATATTCCGGGTTGCATAGAGAAACCAGGAAAATGAAACAAATTTACCGCATTTCTGACAGTCCTGGTGGTTTACACTTTCTTCCAAAAAAGGCATGCGGGGCTTTCTCGGCTGTCTTGTGCGGTCTTGCTAGTGTTGTGCAGGTGATTACTGCATTTGCTCGATTTTTGTTGCATTGCTTCCATTGATTGAAAGACGTTGTAGCCAGATTTCACGGCTGCTCCTGCCATCTGAGTTATAGTTTGTGCATGAATATATTCAATTGTAACTACAGCTGCAGAATGTGCTTCCACGAGTTAAGGGTCTAGGCTCTGCCTCCAAAGGAAAAATGAGAAAAGAAAAACACGAATTGGTGCATATAGACACATTCCACATATTTGAGGACTTCCAATGTTTGAATTAGTTATTTCCTGGACCTCGGCATCCTCTGCGGATTGGAAATATATGTTTTAAGGTCCGTATACAACTCCTGATAAGATTTCCGGGAAGAGTCCGGGGCGCCTAGAATTTAACAAAATTTTTTTGGGGTTTCTGCCATGTTTAATTTTTTTCAAAAATCCGAAGCCAACGCCAGCCCTTCCAGCATTGAGCTTGAAGCCGAAAGCGTAGCCAGGGTTTGCGTGAAGCATCCCAAAGCGGCGCGTTTGCGCGGGTAGCCCTTCATGCGACGTCCTCAGAAGCTCCGGTGTTCCAATATCAAGCGGTTAAGCTGAAATCTTTGAAGCAAACACACAACCGGAATTGGGAAAAGCAAAGGCAAGGAACGAGGACACGGTGAACAGCAACAGGTACTGCAGGCACCGGTGCGACCATGACGACTTTTCAACAACACAAATAACAACTCAGACGAAAACAAAGCATACAGGCTGTGTCCATTGTCAACAACAAAACCAAAGCTACCACCAGCAGCAGTGGGAGTGGAAGCAGAAGTTGTTTCCCCGAACCATTCCCGCATCATTGCAGTCAGGTATTTTGCAAAATCCGGGCTGCATGGAAATACCAGGAGATGGTTATCGCTTTCTTCGCAAAAGGCATGCGGAGCTTTTTCGGCTGTTGCCTCAACAACGCACTGGGAATGTTTTTCTGTCTGTTTACAAAAGCTTGTGCGGTCTTGCTAGTGTTGTGCAGGTGACCACTGCATTGCTTGATCTTTTTGTTGCATTGCTTCCATTGCTTGAAACAGGTTTTGGCCAGCGTGCATGGCTGCTCCTGCCATCCGAGCTATAGTTTGTGCATCAAAATTTTCAATTATAAATGAAGCTGCAGAAGGTGCTTCCACGAGTTAAAAGTCCAAGCTTTTGCCTCTAAGAGAAAAATGAGAAATGAAAAACACGAATTGGTGTATATAGACACACTGAACATATTGGAGGACTTCCAATGATTGAATTATTTATTTCCTGGACCTCGGAATCCTCTGTTTGTTGGAAATATATGCTTTTAAATTACGTTTACAAATCGTGATAAGAGTTCTGGGAAGACTCCGGGGCGCCTAGAATTCAATCAATTTTTTCATTTAGGTGTTTTCAATGTTAAATTTTTTGAAAAAAGTCCGAAGCAAACGCCTTTACACCCGCAGCCCTTCCAGCATTGAGCTTGAAGCCGCAAAGCGGCGTGGTTGCGCGGGTAGCTCCTCCTGCGAGGTCCTCAGCAGCTCCGGTGTTCCACCATCAGGCGATTAAGCTGAAATCTTTGAAGCAAACACACAACCGGAAATGGGAAAAAGCAAAGGCAAGGAACGAGGAGACGCCGAACACCAACAGGTACCGCAGGCACCAGTGCGACCAAAATCCGAGCTGCATAGAAATACAAGGAGATGGTTATCACTTTCTTCCAAACAAAGGCATGCGGGGCTTTTTCGGTTGTTGCCTCAACAACGCACTGGGAATTTTTTTGTTTCTGTTTACAAAGGCTTGTGCGGTCTTGCTAGTGTTGTGCAGGTGACCACTGTATTGCTTGATCTTTTTGTTGCATTGCTTTCATTGCTTGAAACAGGTTTGGGCCAGCTTGCATGGCTGCTCCTGCCATCCGAGTAGTTTCTGCATCAATATTGTCAATTATAAATGAAGCTGCAAAAAGTGCTTCCACGAGTTAAAAGTCTAAGCTTTGCCTCCAAAGGAAAAATGAAAAATGAAAAATGAAAAACACGAATTGGTGTATATAGACACATTGAACATATTTGAGGACTTTCAATGATTGAATTATTTATTTCCTGGACCTCGGAATCCTCTGTTTGTTGGAAATATATGCTTTTAAATTACGTTTACAAATCCTGATAGGAGTTCTGGGAAGAGTCCGGGGCGCCTGGAATTCAATCAATTTTTTCATTTAGGTGTCCTCAATGTCAAATTTTTCTGAAAAAAGTCCGAAGCCAACTCCTTTTCACCCGCAGCCCTTCCAGCATTGAGCTTGAAGCCGCAAAGCGGCGTGGTTGCGCGGGTAGCTCCTCATGCGAGGTCCTCAGCAGCTCCGGTGTTCCATCATCAGGCGTTTAGGCTGAAATCTTTGAAGCAAACACACAACCGGAAATGGGAAAAAGCAAAGGCAAGGAACGAGGAGACGCAGAACAGCAACAGGTACTGCAGGCACCAGTGCGACCATGACCACCTTTCAACAACAGAAGTAACAACTCAGACGAAGACAAAGCATACTGGCGGGTAGGAAGGATCCCGAGTTCGAGAAATTTCTAAACTGAAGTAAATCAAATGTTGGCAGCAGCAAATGAGTAAAATCTTTAAAATTTCTTATTTACCTACTGGGGTGCTCATGGATTTAAATTGTTTACTTCCCGGCAGCTAGGAACACTGGAACACCATAGGGGGTCTTTTGGCAGCTAGTTTCACACACACACACATCCAGCATTGTCTCAAAGTAAGCAGAAAAAGAGAGGAGTGATAACCAAATACAAGCCAATTTCCACATGATTTATTCACTACCATCGTCATATATGATATATCATTTATGAAACACACATAACCAACCCAAGACAGCCAACCACACAACACACACACCAGAACACCCCTCCAAATGACTTTTTAATAATAATCAATTCAATTACATCATCGATAAAAATAGCAACAATTATCCCACCACTCATAAAATATATTATTCACTATCGAAACTATCTATATTCAAAATTTTTTGCAGAATCGCAAATTTTTAGTATTCATATAACAAAATAATAACAGTAATTTTCATTATATATTTATATGACAGTAATTATTATTGAAATATTTTTCATCATTATAAAGATTATAAATTTTCTGGTTTTTCTTTTTTCTTTTCTTTATTATCTTTGTTTCTATGTATTATGATCTTTCACTGAGCTTTATTAAGCATTCGTCTCGGTAGCCGACCCAACAGAAGACGACGAGGCTTACTAAATACTCCCCTCCTCAATCCGATAAAACTTGAACACTCCAATATCAATTATCAACGAAAAAACGTACGAAACCGATATAACGTTTATATAAATTTTTCGAATCTGCCTTTGTTGAAATACCTTTCACATCGATAGTATCGATATTACATATATCTTCGAAAGAATAGAGAAGAAAAAAGAGTGGATCCCTAAAATTATGAAAAAAGAGAGTAAGAATTTCGTCTACGCGAACCGAAGAACATTACTACTACTAATTTTCGTCACAAATATATCATATACAGAACACATATGAAATGTATAATACGCACAATACACACAACAGAATTACCACACACATTCCTCTAGAAAACTCCAAAACAATCATCAACTCGCTTATTATGAAATATTTCAAATATTCAAACGAGGCAAAAGTATTTTATAATATTTGCTATCGAAATCAATTACACTCAAATTAAAAAAAATAGACGTATATTATGACATTATCGTAAAATTGCGGTGCTCAAGTATACTAATTATAATATTCATATATATATATATATATATATATCGAATTTTTTATATTGAAGATCTAGCATAATGAACACTATTTATCATGGTCTTGTGGTAGTAATCTTCGTCATATAAATGATTGTAATTATTAACAACTTCGTTGAAGTAGCCTTCATTATTGTAGTAGTTGTAAATATATTGGTATAGTGTTCGATATGGCTCGAGTCAAATATGGAAATTGCTTCCAAATATCAAAATATCTACCTCGGCCTTTTTCGCCAAACGCAGCCCACTGGAGCTGGCTGGTGCGCTACCTTAAGCCTGACGTGCCAGAAGAAAGTTTCGTCCGGCAAAAACTCTCCGATCAGCACGCCTGGCAAGGTGCTTGAGGGCTGGATGCCGTGTCCAATAGCACGGACCGCACTTTTGCTGTTCGGGAACGCGGCGCGAGTCTTCAAGCGCGCAGCTTAGATTAGGGTTTTGCGCAAGCGCAGGACAGGCACCACGGTGCCGTCTTCACTCGGTTGCGACAAGTCTTCGATAAACTGATAGCCACAAGCTTCATAGAGCGGTCGACCGGCCGCTGTGGAGCCCATTTCCATCGTCTTGAAGCCTTCGGCCCGGGCAGCGCCTTCTCCGGCTTCCAAGAGGAAGCGCCCAATCCCTCGCCGGGCATAATCGGGATGGGTGAACATGGCGCGAATCTTGGCCGGTTCCGTCGCCGGATCGGCCAACGCATCGTCGCGTCCACGGGTGTGATTGCCACCATACAGCGTGCGCCGCCGTGACCAGCCTCCGCAACCTGCCAGCATGTCATCAATGTAGACCAGGAAATAGGTCCCATCATCGACGAGCAATGTGTCGACCCCCATGCTTTCACCAGATCGCTCGACTTGTTTTGCGTCGAGGAATTTTGGCAACAGGACTTTCATCGACGCCGTCATCAAGGCCTCGATCGCCGGAATATCCTTTCGGGTTGCAATTCGAAGGTGCATGTTCCAACGTTTGCCTGAACTATTGTCAGGGGGAAAACGCAGGATGCCCTGCGATGACAACGATGTGTGCTGTGCTGAGCGCTTTGCTTTGTACGCGATCCCAAACGCTTGTGCACGAATCCTGAAACCCAAACACTACCACCACCACTGCCGCTGCCACTGCCGCTACTGGTGCAATGCTGCTACAACGACTACTACTACTTGGACTACTCCTTATGGTGCCTGTCCAAACTGTTCTACAGTTCGCTGCCGCTTGAGGTCGCACGCAGCGCGAGCAATGCCGAGGAAATGCAAGATCCCTGTAAAAATGCAGTCGGCTTATAATATAGGGTTTAGGGCCATGATATGTGGCTACAGCTTAGGGCTTGAACTTGCGGGACAGAAACAGATGCAATCCAATACGGTTAGCTGATTGGCACGTTGGGAAGCTTGTTACATACCCTTCTGGTCCTCAAGAGGTACCTATTCAGCAATACTTCCGGGAGCCCTGTGAACTCACGTGGAGGAACCCCTTGGCGGAATTCACAAAGGAACTCTGAAAGCCTTTATAGAGGAAGCCTACCGCTCCCAAGAGGCCCTTCGCTGGATCTTCCTTCAAGTTCCTACATGAGAGAAGTTCAAAACTCGCTCATGATTTGGCAGACGTGAAAGCGTATGAACTCGCACCAGAGGCTCTCAATGTTCATTGCTGCGAAGGACATGAAGTTGTGCTAACCAAATTTCGTGCAATGTCGAGTGCAGCAGGGTGGATGCACGTCTCAATTTTTAAGATTGCCATCGCTTCGCTGCCGAAAGCGCTGTCCTTCTTGTCCATACCTGGCACGGTGCTTTTTGCAAAATTCAAACCAGTGTTGATTTGACAATCAGGTCTTCGAACAATGGAGAAGGCTGTAAGTTTCTAGTGTTGCGAACGACAGAACATCCAATCTCCGACCCCATAATCCCACATAATTCCATCACAACAAGGACTTCCTTCGACTACCCTGACATCCGCATTAAACCAGTAAATTCGACATTAGGAAAACAAAAAGCGAAAGCTGTGGAGCAGTTTTCAACCGAGCCTTTGTTGAGTTTGGCCTCTCCGGGTCACTTCCGGAGTCTGATGTCTGGTTTCTCCCACGGAAGGTCAGGAATTAACTTCCAGCATTCGAGAAGAAAGAGAAGATGAGAGCACGCCTTATCCTTTCTTAGGTTTAGTTTAAACTCGCAGAGCGACCAGTGAGCAATGCTTGCCAAAAGTATTTATGCAGCGCATGAAGCTTAACTGAGACATCCCGAACCAGTGAGTGTGGAAGAAGCCATCGGCCCTGTGTCTCACGTGAGACGCACCAAGGGTTGGCTGTGCAGTGGATATGTAATGCTTCTGTTCAAACCCTACGTTCAAACAACAGCAGGAGCTGAACCCTCCAAGCTACATGAGGAATCGGAGGAGTAAAACAAGCTTGAAGCTTCAGATCCACTGCACGCCCGGATCTTGGAGCATGAGCGCCCAAGGCTGTTCGAAGCGCGGGTGATAACTGCACCCCGGCTGTTGCCAGAGATTACTGAGGAAACACACAGGCTTAGAAACAACATCGTGTGCGATACACTTCGGGGCCATGCGGTCCTCAAGGATTTGGGGATTGTCGAGCTAGCTTTTGGAGCATGTGTATGTTGGGGGCGGTCGATTTGCATTGAATTGAGAAACGGAATACATGGGTAGGCGCAAGACTCTTCAGTTGCGGTTACCAGTCTGGCTGTGGGTGCTCGAGTTTCTGGAGCTGAGGTTGAAAGGCTGCCAACCAAAGCCTTTCATCGTCCCCAAATCAGAAAGCCATGGCGTAGGCTGCAGCAACTCTTCGTTTACGTCTACGTAGAGATGTAAGGCAATGCCAACCTGGAGCGGAAACGCCAAACAGCAGCCTTGCAACTTGCTTGCATTGCTAGCGAATTGCGGGCGGCTAGGGCCCTGCTCTAATCATCTCTAATCTCGATCCACAGGCGCAATGGAAGTCCACAGTCCCAGGTTTGTCAATCGTTGGTGGTAGTCTTCGGCTGCCTGCACGGAGCAGCGAAGAAACTGCATGTACCCTTTCAATACATCGCTGTATCGACAATCTCATGCATCTGCTCTCAAGGCGTTTGGGTTCTTAAATCGCCAGCTGGCTTCGTGTATCAGGTGAGCGCGGCAGTCAAAGGGTACCGTAGGTCCGCAAGTTAAGCTAAATCCTAGAAATTGGATGTTATTGCATCCAATACACACCCGTGGCCCGTGCCTTCTTGAAGGAGTTGATGACCTCCACAGCTGAGTCTGGATGATGCTATTTTGGGACCTAAACAGGGACCTGATTTAGAGAACTACCCGACTGCCGAAGCTCACATCCAATTCACAGCATCTCCTTCTTGAGCCCGCGCACAAACCCCTTGAATCGAAGCCGACAATCCGTCAAATTACAACCATTTTCCAAAGTCCGTCGCGCTAGATGCGATTTCTTGCAAGAAGCTGATCCGAAAACCCGACCTCAATCAGTCCGAAAGGGCACCTGGCCTGTGGGCACGGGGTCAAGCCAAGCCCTAAAGTCGTATCCTTATGCAGAAACTCAGATGGCCCGCCATCCCTGCAAAAGTCTTGTCCTGTACTCGGATGTAGCCCAGACGATGCACAACTTGGGGTTCGGCCACAGCTGTTCCGACTGGATTTGCCATGGCGCTTGCCTTTGCTGGGGAGTTTTGGCGGAACGACTTCAGGCGCTGGGTGCTTTGTTTGATGTATCGCCCTGCGGATTCAAACAAGCCAGTGCCAGGCCGGGAGTGAGAGGATGTGGCATCGCCGGACCAATTTGAAGCGTCCGGGGCATAGGGCTCAGTGATATGTTGTGAAGACTGAGATTCGATTTGGACCGTTCACACGAACAGTTTGGATAAAACTTGATCTAAGAAAGGGTGAAGGGCTGCAAGTATGGGAGGTCGCCACAGCCAGTCTGCTTCTGCTTTCTGCAACTCGGCAAATTAAGCTTTAGAGGAAATCACCGATTCCCAGCTCCCTTTAGATACGGAAAACGCCGGAGCAGAGCTGAGGCATCAGCGAAGAGGCGGCTCGAGACTTCGTAGGCTTTGCCGCGGGTCAGCAAGGGGACACCCTCTGACAGCACCTGGGCTTTGGAAGGGCTCGGACAAAACCATTCTGTCTCGAGCATTCCTGCAACCTCACAAGTCTTGGACGCTTTCTTTTGACCTTGGGCCCCTTTAAGCCTTTAGGAATCCCGAGCCCCGGAGCCCCGCAAGTCCGCTCCTGACCTCAGCGTACTGCTCCAGCGTCAAGGCGCACTTCCCGTCCTCAAAAGGATGCCAGGGGGCTGGGATCGAAGAGGGATTACGGCGTTACGGGGTTCGAGCTTCCGAGCTCCTGCGTTCGGCGGAGAGGAGAGAGAAGAGCAGGCGAATGGGAAACTAACTTGCCATGGCGCTGTCTGCGACAGTTGCCCATCTCTGTTGAACATTGGAGAACGACCAGGCGTGCGATTTCGGTTGTGGTCTGCAGCAGGCTACCGCCGCGCACCAGCAAGAGGCTGAGGATTCAGGCAGCAGGCTCACAGCATGAAAGCCCCAAGCCCGGAATCCTGAAAATTGAATTATGTGCTCACTGGGCCCCTGTTCTTGCAAGCTTTTAGTTTTAGCCCAAAAATGCGCTCCTTCGATCGAATCCCGGAGCCGGGCTGAACGCCATCCTGGAGCTAAGCACCGCCCGAGAGGACGAGGCTGACTTGTTTGGGTCTTGTTGCTTTCGGTGGTTGAGCCTGAAAACTTGCCTGAGATACTCCTGAATCCGCGTAGGTTTTGGGTTTCTGGAGCGTATACAGGGAGAGGTCTGGTGGAGTAGTACTGTTTCGAAGTGTTTCGGGGCTGAGTCTCCTGTTTTCCCACCACTCAAAGCCTCCAAGCGGCCTTAGGGCTGTTGAAACGTCGAAATATGCGAAGAACCCAAACGGCACTATTGCACTCAGATGACCCCCTCTAGCTGGGCTGAGCTGGGGCTTCTGACCCGAAGCCCCCGGCAGCTCGAAAGCCCTCAGCTTGTGGGTAGTTTCTGTGATGTTGCTTCGTGCTGCTGTAGCTGCATAATTTGGCTTCGCTTTGTTGAGCGAGACCAGAACCTACTCTGTACACTGAGCACCCCAGATGCGAAACCTCCCGAAAAAGCTCAAACACGGCAAAGACGAGGGACCTTCAGGCATGTGCAGATGACTCGCCGAAGTCCGGGAATCTTACACCACCTCAGCATTGGTTCACCACGTACGTACACACGTTATACCATCACAGGCCACCGTGAGTCCAGCTGGGTTTTGGTTTGTGGGCTTGAAATCCAAAGTATACAGCTCAAGCCCTTGAACGCAAATTGAGGTCTACCGGCGGAGGTACTACGGCTTGAAACGAAAGACGAGGAGTGAAGGGCTGGAGGAGCTCTTATGTGTCGGCCTATGTGCAGAGGCCTGCAAGCGGGTCTTTGCATTTATCACTTCCAGCAGGTCTCCCGGCGGCATTTTGCAATTCCGGATGGGCGCGTGCACTAAGACCACCCAACTGTCCTCGTGTGAAGCAGCGCCGATAATTGAAACTCGATGGGTGTCTTAGGTCGTACTTGACGCAAGGATTTGGAGTGGGGCCCAAACCCAGGCAGGCATCGTCCAAAGTATACCCCACCACCTGCTCACATTCCTAGGAAGATGTAACTGCATATTCACGAAGGGTCGATGCAGCATGACCTCCCATATCACGAAAGAGGTTTCGCTATCCTGCTGAGAACTTGCCCTGGTCTCTTGAACGGCATGCACGGCTTTACATAATTGCAGGAGGTTTTCCTGCGGGGCGGAAAGGATGTTCGACTATTCCAGACTTCAGCTAAAGCCGATCTATCTACTTACATGTTCGCGGGTAGTGGCAGGCGATGCTTTTTGCCTAGTTTGTTTGGCATCGGTCTCTAAGAAAACCACAGCTCCTAGTCGCAACCTCTCTAAAACCCTGTAGGTACCTCCACAAGTCTCAAAGCTGTCGTTAGCCTTCGCCCGTCCCCGTCTCTCGTCCTTGGAGGTCTCGGTTTCTTCCTCCTCCTCCGCCTTCTTTCCGACCCTGAGGCCGCCAAGGAGTGTGGGGTGAGGGGCTTCAGGATTGAGGATAAGGTTCCAGCAATTTTTTTGGAGCTCGGGGTTTGGGACTTTAGGGTCGCGGGCTTCGAATTTTGATTCGGGCTATGTGTGCCCTGTTCCGAGAATTGGGAAACGGCGGGTCGAGTGAATTCACTTCTTGAGAGACATCGGAAAGCATCGTTGGGGTCGGGCATGCTACCTTCAAGGAAACTCGAACTTCGAAACTAGCCTAGTTTCGGCCAAAGTCTCAAGGCAGCAGAGATGAGAATGTGAAGGACAGCAGTGACATCAACATCGACAGGAAAGACTCGGTGGCCACGACAGGGATTCCTCCTTCTCTGCTGGGCCCTGCGACTTCTTCTTCTGAATGATGTCGAGGTCCAAGTCCGTTGCTGCCGCAGCCTCGGTGGTGAAAACTTTTAGAACCAAGCTTCAAAGTACCGAGGTTGAGGAATCATGGGCTTGTGTTTGGCACCGAAACACCACACATAGTACCGCGTGTGCACATACGTCTGGGCTTCCGGCGCGACGTGCAACGCCTTCCAAGCCGGAGAGAAACTTGGGAAGCAAAAGGTGAAGCCCATTTGTGGGCAGGACAACTACCCTGGCCAACTCCAGCACTGCCACAGCCGCAACCCGCCAACAGCGCCGTGAAATGCTGAAACGTGCAGCCCGAAGCCTCCAAGATTGTTAAGAACTGTTGCTTGTGGATTTGGATTGCGGACGTAGGACGTAACATGTCACGCTTTTCGGGACGTGGACTTGGATGCAAGGTGTTTGGGGTGCATCAGGGCCTACCAAGGTCCGGTTTAGGTTGGGACGTAATGAGCCTCGACGCCCTCTGCACGAAGCTGCAACAGCCGCAGCGGCTATGAGAGCTCGCGACATCGGCCTCGGCCGCAGCGAAGCGAATCGCAGTTCATGTGTCCGGACTTTGCAGATGCTCAGATTTTGAAGTTCGAGTCTCACAGAGTGCGGGGGAGCTGGTTGAAATCCAGAACAGCCTGAAGCTCCTAAGGGCAGAGCACAGTGCAGTGCTGCCCACCACTTCACAAGACGAGATAGGCTTAGCGTTGGGGCAGCCAAGAGCTGGATAGCAGGAACTTCTGAGCGAGTTCATTCTGGAGCCACGCTTTCATGCTCCATACAATGATCAAAGACGCAGCTTGCTCTCTCCCGCTGCCATGCTGTGACTATATATAGTGGCATACATGCATATATATATATAGACACTCATATTTCTAGTCTTGAATAAATCAGTTTCTGATCTTGGGTCACCAGCAAAGCTTCGACCATCTCTCGAAAGCCGGGTGCCCGAGCAGAGAGCTTGAAGCAGGGAGTTCAGGAGAGCTGGCGCGAGCCGTGGGACCTCGTTGAAAGTTTTGGGAAATATAGGGGCCTGCCTTAATAATTACCAATACTATTTTGGGGGTTCCTTATTACAAACATAGTACACTGGGCCCCAAAACCCTATTCTAATTATTAAGGCCCCTATATTAAGCTTTCTGGGTGTTGGGACTTTCCGCAGGTTTTGTCTCGTTACGTTCCATGACTTGTCGCTCGAGGATTTTTGATCTCTGAGGCCCATGAGAAGAAGTACATTAAAACTGTCTCGGACTAGGAAAGATCATACAAGAAAAAAAGAGAAAAGCGCAGTGCCCGCCATGCTCTGAAGCTTGACAGCTGTGAACTATCCCGAGCATGAACCAACATCCCCAGCCTTTGAGCTGAGTCAAGATCTGAACCCGAACGGCACAACGATACAATACGCGCAATAATGATTATAAAAATGTATGGCGGGTAAAACAAAAACAACGCACGGGCCCTGAACGTCGAAGCCGCAATCCTGACTCCAGATCTAGGCCCCTACACAGGCCAGATCGAGACAGCTTGGCGTCGGCCCGCCATGCCTTTCGAATGGACCCAAGGAGGCGCTCCGAACAAACTCGAGGGATGGATCCGAAACTCCTAAATCCTAGACCCTACAGTCCCTACAGCTCAAACTCAACCCCGAAGCTGGGAATTTGACATAGACATGCGCCGACTTGTAAGGCTTCGAAGGCTTTTGAATGCTTCCTACTGAACCTGCCCACAAAGAGCTGATGACCCGAAGGAGCAAAGCCCAGACCTGCCAGCTCTGGACTATACCCCCCTTAGAACCATAATAAGAATAGTATTTTTGACATTCTCTTGGGTTGTATATGAACAAACACAATAAAAGAATTCCACAGGAGACTATAGTGGAATCCTGGACTGATTCCATCGCCCTCAAGCTGAAATACCAATCGCCTGCCCAGCGGTGGCAGGAGCAGCCGCAGGGAGCACGAACGCCTGAACGGAATGCTCGACCCTTTGAAGCCTTCTTCTGGCTGTTCTACAGGGTAAGTAAAAAACCCGCTTCAGAATATCCCTTCGTGGGGGGCTTTTGGCTCTCGGGGTTTGTGTCTATCTGCTGCGATCACCGCCACGTGCGAGTAGTTACTTCAAGGACCTGTGTCCTGGCCTGCATGCTGCAGCTGAGATGACAAAAATGGGAAGATACTGCGCTGAAATCGGCTGCCACGCGCAGTCTTGGTCTGGAAACGTAGAACTGCTGGTGTAATCGACTGCCTTAGGTTGTGTGATGCAGCTGCTTGCTTCTGCTCTGCTTTCGTACAGGCAGGCGTCGTAAGTAGTCGTCGCATGAGCAGCCTTTTGCGCTCTGGCAGATATCTGCTTGTGTCTTTGCGAGCGATCATGCTGCTGAGCCCCAAAAGCTAATCGCGGCAAGGCCATCACATGTCACCATGCCAGCTAGCGTGCACACTCAAAACGAGACAAATCTTGAACTGTCTGTCCGCAATACCCGAAGCTTGGAACAGCACTCCCGAGTGCTGCCAAGCAGTCTCTGCATGGAAAATGAAATACCTGTCCCTGTTTATAAGACCGAGAAGGTGCAGCATTGCTTTCCCTCAGCCCAAACCCGAAAAGGATTCAAGATCGATGACCATCTCTCGAGCTTATAGTACCTTCCAAGCGCAAGTCTGCAAGGAGAGGCTGCGAGCATGCTACGGGTCTCCAGTCTCGGACACGAGTTCCGTTAGATTCTCAATTGAGGCTGCAGCTCTAGACTCAAACCACGTCATGGGGGATCAAACAGTGGCGAGGGCACGTCCTGCTGCCTCCTTTGGGGCGTGCTTTGCCGAAAGCATCCTGGAAGCTCACTCTGTGCAGGTGAACTGAACGCGGACTTATCCATGGCAAAGCAGCAAGAAACCGATCGCCTCAAGTTCTGTGACATCAAAGACGTCGCCCCAGCCGGACATGGCTTAACTGGAGGTGCCTGGCCAACGCCAAAGAAGAAAAAACCCACAGATTCCGAGATCTCGCGAACCCGAAACCCGAAACTCGCAGGAGTCCTTTGGCTCGGCTTGCTGCGGCCTGCCGAGACTGGGGCTCGCAACAACGGCAATGGCCAATAAAAGAACCACCGGGCCGGTGACGCTCTGACAAGGGGAGGAAGGCTTCAGGGTCTAAGGCTGCCAGGCGGTTCCTGTTCGAAGACGCCAATGGAGCCGGGACCATGAATTCTGCAACTCTTCTGCATCTCGAACCCGAAACACTTCCTCCCTCTCATAATATTTTGGCCAACTGGCGCAGATGGCGGCGCCTCCTCGTTTCTGCCAGATTTGTAGGCTTCTCCGTTTTCTCTGCCCCTGACACAGAAAGTCAGCTGGGACTGGTACAGGCGCTAGGTAAACATCCTCAGCACTACCCAGAGAGCGCAATACCCCTTAACTTAAGGAATATAGCTTAAATCAGAATATGAAGCCCCTCATAATTTATGGTATATTCTTTAATTATGAGGGTTTGGGCTCTCTCGGTACAACATTCTTCTTAACACGTTCATGCCGGGAGGCATTTTGCAAGCTCGAGTCTGCCGAGACATTTCTCGCACAGGGTTTCTTGAGGCTGGGAGGGGCGGGTCCCTGCGGTCTAACTCTGTGAGTCGGGTGTGAGTCGGTTTGTATCCTGGTCCGAAATTATGACATAAAGGAAGCTGGATGTATAAGGACTCATGCAACTTGAGCAACCCATTGAATGACCTGAGCCGGACAAGGCCTGCTCAATCCTGCAGTATCCATTGCAACAACATACCACCTTTCGTGCCGATTCAGACACACGGCATGACCTACAAAATCAAACACACAGGATTTTGTTGAAACATCTGCTGTGGACAGAAAACCGACGTATGGAAGCCTCAAAGAACACCGTTCAGCAAATGATAGGGCATCGTTTATAGTTTTTGGTTCGTGTTGCTCTTGGTGAAACAATTCTTGGGGGATGTTACTCTTAGGCCCTAAACCCTAAACAACTTTAGGGAAAGTTACTTTTGGTGAGGGAACCCGAAACCCTAAACAACCCTAAGCCGAAAACTCGAAACCCTAAACCCCAGAAAGCGCAGTAAGAGACCCATTGGAAGCTCCAAGGACTTTTCGGAGCGTTCCCCGCGCCTTCGGCCTGGGACTCGCCGTCCACTGGGCCCGAAGCGACGAGCTCGGGGAGGGGCCTTGGAGCTTTCAAGGCTTTTGGCCTTTGTTTTTGGTTTTTGTTTGAGGGCTCTTTTCCGTCAGGGTATAGGGTTTGGGGTATCGGATTTCGGTCTTGGGCTTCAGGGTAGAGGGTTTTGGGTTGCCGGTTTTGCAAGTTTTGCGGTTTAGAGGGATGCGGCCAATCCGAAGCGGATGGATCTAGCTGCTCTATCTACAGTCGACCGGGGATTTTATCCGGCATATAGCCTTATAGCATTCGATCATTACGTCTGGGCATGCCAAGTGCCCACAGCTTTTGAGATTCGCTCTAACAGATCTATAGTACCCTAAATAGTAGGATCATCCTTGTAAGGACACCAAAATCAGGTACCCCGAATTGTCGGAAACTCCCACTTTCCTGAAGCCCCAGAGAGGCCCGTTCTAGTTGGACCCGCTCGGGGCCGGTACCCCGAAGGCAAACCCAATCGGGAGAGTCGCTGCCTTGCCGAGATGCTTTGGATGATATATACTATATTGTATTAGGTATATTACACGGTATTATACTCTCTTCTATTCTGTTCTGCTCTATTCCGAAAATGTCTATCCTTTGCTATTTTTACAGAATTGAATGGTATGTCATATTGTATGTTGCACATTGTACTACGACACACTGTGCTACAATATATCAAATTTTAAATACTGGTTGAGGATCCAGGCGTTGGAATCTAGCAGCACGCTCACACTGAGATTCAACTGCACTTCCGTGACCAGCCTGCTGTTTCTCGTAGCCATTTCGGCCACATGCTCCAGGCGCCTTGCCAAAGCCATGAAGCATGGGAGGTTTAAGTCAAGCTTGGTTTCAGTATTTCTTAGGTCCACAAGGTTTCGAGTCTTTTTCCCGCTTTGGGCGATTAGGTCTTCCAGGTTGCAGGGCAATCGGTTTCAGAGCTTTGGATGCCGATGAGGGCATTATTTATGGCCTTTCTGGCAGAGCCCAGGCACAGGCTGCTAAACCCGGGGCTTTTGAATAACAAATGATACTTTCAACTCCAAGACGACGCGACAAACGGATCGACGCCCAGAATACGTCAACTCCCAAGAGGCACACGAACACATCTTCGACTCTTGACGGTAATACTCATAACCAACCCGGACCCCGTATCGATTCTTCAACCGGAGCAGTAGTAGCCATCATAGCAAGAAGGGGGTAGCCACGAAGACCTGCAAATGACATTCGCGAGCTAGACAGGACTACTCCCGAGACCGAGTCCTGAACCTGAGTCGTGAAACCCTGAAGCCGGGTTCCACGCTGCCAAGCGCTGAAGACTTGAAGCACCTCCGTAAACCCAAAACCCTCTAAGAAAGCCGCAAAGGCCCCTGCAGCAATCCGTATCCTTGAAACCCCTAAACACCTAGAAGCTAAAACATCCTAAAATCTAGACCTAAACCCTAAAGCCCTAAACCCTAAGGAACCCCATAAGCCCTTCGACCCTGAGCCCGAGCACCGAAAGCCCCCCCCCCCCCCNATCCAGACCAAAACCCAAACCCCCAACCCCCTAAGGACCCCCATAAGCCCCTCGCCCCCGAGCCCGCGCCCCGAAAGCCCCCCCCCCCCCGGGCCTCGCTTCGATAGCTCTCAGGGCCGCCTGGGTTTTGATGGGCATGGGAGTGCCTGGGCCGCTGGGCCGACGCCAAAAGAGCTCTCGTTTTTACAATAGTTCTCTACGCAGTAGTATTTGTCATCATAGAAAGTAAAAGACAATAGCAACAATAAAAGTAACAGTAGTAATGCTCAAGGCAAGAAAGGACCCCCAAAGCGGGATCTCACATTGGAACTTGTTGGGGTTTATTTATATCGGGGTTTTTTGGGTTTTGCAATGGTTGATGTCAGGGTTATATAGTTACATACGGGTTTAAGTCAGGAATTCTCCACATTCGGATGCGTTGGGCTACCCATGTGGGTTTGGACAAGAGTTCCCCAAGTCGGTCTGGTGGCGAGACTGTGGAACTGGCGTTCTGGCTTCGGTTTAGCAGGGTTCTGAGCTAAGTCTCTGTGTTACGTTTAGATTCGGTGCTTTGTTCAATCCATCCATACCAACCCTATGTGACAACTTTCACATGGAATCTTTCGCACATCCAGGCTATGGCAAGGCTGTCGATCAACAACTTGGAACCGTTCTGGCATCCGACGGCACAAATAGCCAGCGCCTATATCTGACAGAGCCCCACTCCACTATGGGATGTTCCTCTGCTGCCGGGCCACGTGCAAACCGGGAGGTTGCAAAGCCGCAGCATCTGACGAAGGGTTGCCTGGGCGCTAATCCGTGAAGCCGAAGCCGAAACCCAATGACCCAATGATGGTCTAAGGTCTAAATCTCTTTTGCCTTTCTTAAAGGCTCGTGTGTTGCTATGGCTTTGGGAAACACATTGCAGGATGCGAAGGTCCTGTAATCTGATGAGTAGTCCCTGTCATACCGTGCATACGTACCGGATCTGGGACGCCGAACGACCTTGGAAGCTACTCCTCTAGATTCATGCAGCGTGAAGGTGCTGCGTTGACCAACAGACCAAGCCAGAAGCCAAAATCGAAATGAATAGAAACACGTACAACTACACTAAACACACACACAGATGTATATATATATATATATATATGTATGATAAATGTGTATGTGTGTGAGTAGGTGTATGTGTATGTATGTATGTGTGTCTATGTCTGTGTCGATCGGTCCGTCTATCTACCTAGGTGTCTATCTATCCATTTACCTATCTATCTGTCCGTCTATGTATCTATGTATCTATCTATCTCTCTATGGATCTATACCTTGTATAGGTACAGAAACACATGCACATGCACACATAAACAAGTCTGCACACCCGTACCTACTTTGTACGCATTAACCACTGTAGCTACCCCGACTCAATCCTTGCTTCCATGAGCTTTTCCACAGCAGCTCAAAGCCCTTACCAATAATCTCAGCTTCATGACACACCTAGGGCGAAACGTCCGAAGCCTAGAAGTGTTCTTGTGTGTTGGGGCATGGGGTCCGCGAAGCCTTGCAAAACCCTGCGCTGGGCTTGGGGCCCAAGTCTCATGTCATGTGGCAAGCTGCGGAGCAAGGTGCCAGGCTCGACGCTTCAGGACAAATAACATTGCTCGATCCTCCGTCGCACTTCGATTGTCAATCCTCTATCACCAAAAAATTTAATTGTACGAGTAGTCTAGACAGCATAGTATTGTCAGCATCGATGTAGCTTCCCACTGTTCTGTCCTTTCAGTCCGTCGCGCAGCTAGAGCCTCTAGCCAGCCGCAAAAGCTTGCACGGTTTCTTTCGGTGCGAATGCAGATCCATGCATAACCGAAATTGACCGAAACTCCTGGAAAGAGCCGTCCCAAAAAGCCTCCGCCGATGCTTTCGAAGGCGCAGAAGGTAGGGTCCCGATTGAGGACCCTTGACCATGAACTCACAGACTCAAATTCTACGAACAGCCTTCCAAAGCACTTTTTTCGCCCTGTAGACGCAGCTCTCTCACTTAGGAGCTGCAGGGGCCATCGGGGAGATCACGAGACAGACCCCGAAAAGTCTTTCTTCGGAAGACAGCGGCTCTTTGCTCCTTTGCGGCTTCGAGTTTTGAGGGGGAAGTAGTTTCGCAATCTCCAAGTTGTTGAACCCCGCAAATGTTGGAGGCAACGTCGCTGTACAATACCAGCCAAATCTGGCTTCGCTGACGACTTGATGACGATCGCGTAAGCGCGAGGTGACTTGAGGAGGGTCTTCATCTCTGTAGGTTGAATAATAGCTCTTAGGGTGGACGGGCTCCAGTGGCACTCAGGTGCTGGGTTTCTGGCAAGACTCGGTCGTGGCGCAGTCTCTAAAAACAGCCACGTTGCAAGGACAGCCTTCGGCCTCTTTAACTTCGTCAGCTTTAATCCTTCAGCAACAGGAGTTCGTTTCACCAAACTGTGAAATTGTAGTGGTTCTGCGCCGCCACACTTGTCAATGCTTTCTGCTGCATTTCGGGTCTACCTGATGGGACTACGTATGCACTTGCCAGCGCGTGAGCTGTGATTTTGAGAGACGTATTTCTGTTTGCTGAGCATAGTGCAAATTGAACCCATCGAAGTTGAAGCTTATCATACTGTCCGCACAATTGTCCCGGACCCGTTTTGGGTTTGCCGGTGTCAGGGTAAGGTTTCTAGGGCCCCAAAGATGTAAGATGTTTTGAGGGGCACATCAGATTCAGATGGCGAAGCTGGGCACAGGAAATAATGTATGGCCGGAATTTCAGCAAATCACTATGTTACACACATAGATCACACTCTAGAGAGGGGTGCAGGGTTTGTGTTTGAAGGGTGTTTCGGGCTCAAGGAGGGGGGGGGCAGGGCGGACAATAAATGCAACTTCTTGCCTTGCAGCCGTTTTTTTCAAGAGAAGTTTGGAGAGATGAAGCCTGCCTGGGCTACGGCCGTGGAGAAGGTGTTGAAGAAAGATGCTCCGGCATTGGATGGATGGACGGAGATCGAAAGTATCCTACGGGAGAACAGAAAGTCAGAAAGTGCTACAGACAGCGGCTGCGACCGGGTCAAGTCCTGGTGCACCCGTCGAATCGCACAGGGTTTTGATTGAATGGAGCCCAGGTTCACAAGACAGGGGCCCAAGTGCAATCCATGGAAATATCTACGGATAAACTGGTGAGCCAGAAGGCCTTTGGTTTCAACAAGCGGCAAGTGGACATGAATGCAGGCCTGCTAGCTGATGTGCGAGGCGATGAGCGATGCATGTCGCTAGCATGCAGTCACTTTACGGCTTTTTGCCGTGCCTGCATTGCAGCATGTCCGTCGGACCAAGAGACTGTATCGGACAACGGCAAGCTCACTCTGCAGCGATTGTCTCCGGACTTTCGGCAGGTCGTGGAGAATGGATGGGAATGGTTGGTGCTGTCAGCGGAGGTGGATGCAGTCCTGCCTCGCTGGCCTGCCTCGTTCAGGAAGTCATGAATGCAGCCCCAGGAGTTGCAAGAACGGCTGGCGAGCTGGAGCTCGCCATGGCGATGGTGACCCGGGCAAAGTTGCTAGAAGAGCAAAGCTTGACCATCGACTGGGATGTTGTGCAAGCTGAGGTAGCAGCCACGGTGCCGGATGCCTCGCCACAGACCGTGGCCGCCTGCGGGTTGTTTTGCAGATTTGATGGAGCAGGAAGCGAAGCACCTCTGCTGAAATTTTTGCACGACTTCTCCCTGAAATATGGGGCCAGCAAGAGACTGGGAGAGGAATTCATGTCGACGGTCGTTGGCCTCCGGTTTGCAGGGCAGGAGCGATCCCATGCTTTCGCGAGGGCTGCGATGATCGCTACGAACTTGACAGCCACAAAAGTGGTGGACGGTGTGGCTCGGCTGCTGTCCAAGAGCGATGTTAGCAGGCTCTGTGCGAAAGGCATGGAAGATTTTGTGAAGGATTGGGAAGAGCTTCTTGCTTGTGCCTGGTCTCACACGAAGAATGTGGACGGAATCAAGTGCACGTGCCAAGGCACTTGAGTGCTTCGGCCCTCTGATGGTTCGAAGCACCCTCTTCATGTGCAAGAAGGAGAAGTCGGGGCAAGAAGGCTTTAAGCACGGCTCCTTGGCCAGTGTGTTGTCTTTGTACGAAGCCGAGATGGGTGGCAACAGTGCCGGTGCAACACCGGCTGCTTCTGCACAAGCTGAGCCGTCCGATGCGGCTCCTGCGACCCTGGAAAACATGCAGGACCCGTCCTTCCTGATGAAGCTGCAAGGCTTCGCAAAGGGGAAGCTGTACAANGGAAGCTGTACAAAGGCAAGCAAAAGTATCAGGACATGTGGCCTTGGAAGCTGGAGAAAATCAGCCAAAGCCACGGCTCTTTTTCGCTGTGTTGCCCAGTGAGCTGGGACAAAGAGGTCCGAAATCCTTCGAGCTGTACACCGGAGATGCCCCGGAAGTGGTGTCTGATTCAGTGGAGCGACTGCCCCATAATTCGGAGGCCTGCAGCCAAGAGAGACTCCGAGCAGAGTTCTTCGAGCTCTGCTGCGAGTATTTTCTGAAGCATTCATTCGCACGGTGAAGAGATTTTGACCTTTGTGAAGAATCCTGCGTGCTGTCTGTTGGAGGGCAAAGCCATGGCGGCAAGCTCACGATTTTCCCCTTCACGGATCAGATCTCAAAGATTGGCTTAAAGCCGGCAGCTGGCAGTGTAGAGGTTTGGCATTCGGCCACGGGCGCAAGCTTGTATATTTCCCCCCCGTCTGCATCCGGCAGTTTCTTATCTGCCTTCTGGCACATCCCGGTCGGCTCAGCGCCGAAGCTGGTGACAGTTTTTCTGAACGACAAGGGCTGGAAGATTACCATTTTGAAGAACACGGCTCGGCCCAGGAGCTGGATCAAGGATCCGGAGCCACGGCCTCGCGAAAGCGAAAGGCCTCCTGAGTCACTTGACCGTTCTCGCTTGCTTGGTTTTCCGGAAAAAGGAGCTTATAAGGTTGATGTCTCGGCTTTTTTGGCTCTTGAGGCATGTCTGAATTCAAGCATGGCTTGCATGCACGTGCTGATCTTTCCATGCTGGCTCGGCTCAAGGCTCTATGTCGCTATATGCCGCTGGTAATCGAAAAAAATATGTCCTGAAGCTGGACGGTGCCAGCTGGACGTTGGATAAAAATGATTTAGAGGAAACGGACGATGGTCCGTTTCTGGTACTTCGTCCATGGAGCAGGGGCTTGTGTAAGCTGCTGGCGAAGCAGCATGATGTGAAGCTGCCGAAAGCCCCGGCAAAGTTTTCGCTGTCCCAGAGCGATGTTTATCAATCGCTCGTGGGTTGCCGAAACGATGCTTCCAAGGAGCAGCATTCAAAGCGGCAGGCAGAGAAACCGAAAGAACAGAGCTCTGGCCTGTTCGGCGGCGCCGAAAGCGAGGCTGCCCTGGTTTCCGTAACAGGCAGCTCTCCAAGAAAGGCAACGAAAACTCGCTTGAGCCGCTTTGCTTCCAAGGAAGCCAGAGCAGAGAAGAATGTGCTCAAGGTTGCCTGGATGGAAAAGGAGATCCGTGCCCTTGGGGGGGGCCATGTCACGGATGTGCCCAAAATCCACTTGGATGATATGGCACTGTTCTTTGAAGCAACAGAAAGCGCCGTGCTTACTGCTGAGTCTTTTCAGTCTAGGGCTCGGCAAAGCTTCCCTAAGGGGACTGCTGCAAAGGAAACAAATCGTGAAAATCGGCCAAGGCCGCAAGGCTCAACTCAAAGGCGACGAGAGAAGGTACTCATTTGTGCAAAAGTCCGGGGCCAAGGCCCAGCCCAAGGAGCCCCTGCCGCGGCGGGAGGATGATGCTGAGGCGAGTCCGGCTGCCAAAAGGGCAGCAAAAAGCCAGAGGCAGCCCTCGAAACGGAGGAAGCCTGGGGTGCAGGTGGACTGAAGGTTCGTCTGCTGGAGGAAAACCCATGCGAAGCCTTGCATGTTGTCTATGTAGTATGCGGTTCCTTGACTTGTATAGTAGTATAGTAGGAGTATAGGAGTATAGGAGTAGAAGTATAGGAGTATAGGAGTAGGAGTATGTGCCGGCGTCTGCAGCCGTTTTGGCTCCTGTAGGGAGCCCTGGATGTGGGTTGGCCTTTTTTACGAGGCCAGGCAAGGGATCTCCGGAAGGATTCGTTGAAAGGAAATATAAAGATAGATAGAGAGAGAGAGATATATATATATATATATTGCAAGCCCGGGAGACTAGGGTTTCCTGGGCAGACCGGGAGACTATGGTTTCCTTCATATACATAATTGGAGAGGCAGCATGGTGGACCACGGTTTGCCATCTGTCTGTGAGAGGAAACCACGGTCTCCTGCAGAGCTGGCTAGCAGACTACGGTTTGCTTAGTCAGTGATGCATGCACGTGTTGCTTTTTCGCCAACCGTGCCGGCCGGCAGAATGCAGGCAGACCAAGGTTTGTTTGCATCTGCTTGCAAGCAAAGCAAGCAGACCACGGTTTGCTTTGCTTTGGGAGAGAAGAGGAGACCACGGTTTCCTCATGGTGCATGCCACGGCATGGACCAGAAAAAATACTATATATATATATATATGTATATATATATATATATGCTAACCCCCCCCCCCCGGCATGAACTACCGCAGGGTGCCGCGATACCGTCGCCAATCCTCCTACGTGTGGGCTTCTGGTGTATGATCCAATTTTGAAGTTCCGAGGGGAGAGCATATGTATGACGGCAGCCGGCTTCATGTTCAATTCGTTGCGACTACTCCGAGAGATGATAAACGATGAAGGTTTCTGTCTGAATACCGGAAGATAAATATGGGCGTGAGTAGCAACCCCAAAATAGCCTTCACTGTAGTCTCAGATCAAAGCCCCAGCAATACATATGAGTGACAGGGGCCTTGATTGANCCTTGATTGACTCCTGTTCCTAAACAACAGTATCCCTATCTACCCTGCGGTTAGACCTTACATTGGCCCCCATGGTGACAGTAGTATGCTGTTCTTTTTCACCCAAAAGAGATGCCGTACAGATCAACGTCTTAGTTCGTATGGATCAAAATGCTATGTCGACTAATCACCCCATTCTACATCCCCATACTACTACCCTCGATCTGAAGGTTAAGACAATAACATAAATACATCAGCCTGATTGGCCCCCCCGATAGTAAGGATTTTACAGTCCCCTTGACCACCCCAGTATTGGATCTGACGCAAAATGCGCCTTACTCGAAAAACTTAAAACCGATCTTAAGATCACCCATAAGCTGTTCCCATTGGTAGCCTTCGTACTGTACTGGATACTTCCCTGAACAGAAACCCAGACCAGTGGCCTCACCAACAGGTTAATTAATCCAGATGTNATGTAGCTGCGGTATCCGCAACATGAGCATTCTATTCTAGACCCCGAAGTCCCGAAGTTTAAAGTCATGGCATCCCCAATACGAGTTCCTATTATATTCATACAAGTAAGCCAAATACTACCCAAACAGTTACATCAACAATAGACGTCATACTCATGCTAATATTAAACTACACAAAACGAACTGCACTAAGAACCAATCCTTGCTGTGTTCGCTCTGGCGTTGCCCAAATGATGGCCTTTAGGTTTTTTGGGATCATTTGTTTGTTTACACCAACATTTATATTGTATATGGCATACCCTTCTCACTGTACTATATGATCGATCATGCCGGACTTGCTGCCAGACTTGCCCGTATACCTGTAAGTACACTTATGTGTGTGTATGCACATATTAACCCTTCTGTTAAACGTGTGCTAGATACCAGCATAATGACGAGAAAAGTTAGTTNATTCCGAGCAACATCAGCCCCAACCCTATCCTTGTCATTCGCAGTTATGTCAAAGGTGGCCGTAATATTCGCCTTAACAGCAGCCCCAAGGTCATCTATAGTAATCTTTATACCACCCAGAATCTGACCCCAATGTTTCTTGTTTGAATTTGCAACCATAATCCGCTGGAAGAAATCGTAGTGGTAGCTGTGAGAACCCTGAAATCCTGGGTCCTGGTCTGTGTTAAAGTTGCGATACTAGCTTTCTATTGACCCCAAAACTGATCCGNATCCGCTGGAAGAAATCGTAGTGGTAGCTGTGAGAACCCTGAAATCCTGGGTCCTGGTCTGTGTTAAAGTTGCGATACTAGCTTTCTATTGACCCCAAAACTGATCCGAATAATGTCCTTGTTATTACCCGGTCTATTGTATAGTACTGGCGCTAAGCGGACTCGAATCGCAATAGTGATGACATTGGAACCTTATATTGACAGCACTAATTCGTAACGCGCGCAAACAACACATGAAAAGCACACTCTTTGCTTGGAAAAGCTTGGTCNTAGTGATGACATTGGAACCTTATATTGACAGCACTAATTCGTAACGCGCGCAAACAACACATGAAAAGCACACTCTTTGCTTGGAAAAGCTTGGTCTTGGAGTGAAATACCGAGGTTTCGCAGGAAAAAGGTGGTTTTGGCGTGAAAAACCAACTTTATCCTAGGGAAAACCAAAAAAACCATTTTTTTGAGACACTATGCGGTCAGACACCAAAAACATGGTTTTTTTTGGTTTTCCCTAGGAAAAAAATGGTTTTTGACGGGAAAACCAACTTTTTTCTAAGGAAAAAGATGGTTTTAGACAGGAAAACCAACTTTTTCCTGGGAAAAAGATGGTTTTGGACAGGAAAACCAACTTTTTCCTAGGAAAAAGATGGTTTTGGACAGGAAAACCAACTTTTTCCTAGGAAAAAGATGGTTTTGGGCAGAAAAACCAACTTTTTNAGGAAAACCAACTTTTTCCTAGGAAAAAGATGGTTTTGGACAGGAAAACCAACTTTTTCCTAGGAAAAAGATGGTTTTGGGCAGAAAAACCAACTTTTTCCTAGGAAAAACCAAAAAAACCATATTTTGGGAAACTATGCGGCCAAACTCCAAAAAGATGGTTTTTTTTGGTTTTCCCCAGGAAAAAATTGGTTTTTCTGCCCAAAACCATCTTTTTCCTAGGAAAAAGTTGGTTTTTCTGCCCAAAACCATCTTTTGCCTAGGAAAAAGTTGGTTTTCTGCACAAAACCATCTTTTTCCTAGGTTTTCCTGTCCAAAACCATCTTTTTCCTAGGGAAAACAAAAAAAAACATCTTTTTGGAGTTTGGCCGCATAGTGTCTCAAAAGATGTTTTTTTTGTTTTTTGTTTTTTTTGGTTTTCCCTAGGCAAAGTTGGTTTTGGATTGGGAGGGTACAGTGCTGCCGTTGACTTCGTGCTCACGTCGAACCTCAATGAATGAGTTGACTGACATGTCCTGTTGAAATGTGAGAGTGATTTCAGTAGTCCTTGAGAGATACAGGATCCGGACCTCACGTCGAACGTGAATGAGTTGACTGACACGTTCTCTTGAAAATTGAGTTTGTTTTCGGTAGTTTTTGAGAGATACAGAATCCGGACCTGCCGGAAAAGCTGTTGTGACACGGTATTTACGATACAAAACGAGGGTCGGTAGTTCATGGGGGGGGTTACCATATATATATATATATAGGAGTTTAAGGTTTTTAGGGTGTCGCTTAAGGATATACAGGCGAAGTCGTCGGCCATGCCGAGAGCGGGAGCAGGGTAGAAGGAGGAGGAGCTCCAGCTCAGAGGATAGAAAAGAGCGACGAGATCCTCGACTACGGTCGAGATCTGATGAGTCCGAGGAGAAGAATAAAAAGGAGGAGGAGGGCACTCCCAGCAAGAAAAAGCCGGAGGCTACGGCCTAAAGACGTGTCAACTCGGTGTGGCATGCAAGCAGGAGTGAGATGCATATCCTTGCAACACAGCTGCAAGGCTGCGCCAGCCGAAACACGTGACACACTATACTAGAGGTGCTGCACTTGCAGCGGTGTCCAGCCACTAACTGGCTGGCTGCCAAGGCAAGAAGAGACAGGCAACTTGTCCGGACTCCTGGACCGTGCGCCCTAGCAGTGGTTTCTTTGCCCTGGCATGCCGCAGGTGCATCGAAAAATTGTCCAACCTCTGCGATTCTAGCAGAGTACCTTGACAGACTTCGCCGATGCTCGTCATTGCATGTCGGTTTCCAATGTGCCACGTCTCGATGTAACACTTTGTATAGAGATCAGACACGAGCTGTGCACTGAACCAGTTATACATGCGCCGTTTTGGACATACAAAGTGCGAGTCAGTTTCGGCGGTATCGAAGACACCGGATGTGTGGATACCTGGGTGCGGCACAACTCGCACCCTGGCAAGTGGGCTCGTGCAAAAAGGCCACCCTGTGAGTAGTGGCCGAGTCTGAAAAGATATTGACCAGTAAAACACCCCTGCGGGGTGAGGCAGAGGAGCATGAACGAGTCAAGGTCCAGGCTTTTGCTAGAGTCTAGATCATTGCACAGGCTGCACGGAGGACTTGTGGCAGGTCTGGCCAAGCGCACCGCTCAATGCATAACTGTAAAGATCTAAAGCTCCGACCCTGAAACGGGCATGCACGGGTTCATGGGGCCACAAATCGGCACATTACAGATGACAGGAGCATAGGAGGAAGAATCCCTAAGCATGCGCGGGCCGCGGCGAGGCCAAGACCCATGCCCCCAAATCTCAGCCGCGGTTCCCCTCAGGTGGCCTGGCGAGGGCTTCATGGGATTCATGTCTCATCCTTCAGAGACTTTCCTGGCATCGGGGTTTGTTTTTCATGTGATTCGGGAGAAACGGATATCCTCCAGAAGTTCGAGCTGACGGGCTCGAAGAAGTTTAGGTCTACCCTAAACCCTAAACCCAAAACTCTCAACAAAAACCCTGGGCCACCGAATTGCCGGCCCTCCCTGCGGAGCACCGCATTTCAACGCGCTATGGTCCTTCTACTCTTCATCCTCCGGGGTCCACCAAGATAATACAGGGGTCTAAATAATTACCACTACTGTTTGTAGTATGAATACCCCAGAACCCGATTCTAGTCATCAAGGCCCCTACCTATACTAAACCCGTGTAGTACCTAAGGGGCCCATGACAGGAAACCTATTCGAATTCGCAAGGTCCCCATTTTATGAGCTCTTCTAGTACCAGGCTTCCAGAACCCGGCGTTCGGAAGCCTTGAACTCTGAGCTGGATCGCTTGGATTCCGGTTGAAGGGTCTCTCGTTTACATGGAGGCTCTAGGGTTTAGAGTTTAATATAGGGGCCTTAAATAATTAGAATAGGGTTTTGGAGCCCCATTATACTATATTTGTAATAAGGAACCCCCAAAATAGTATAGGTAATTCTTAAGGCCCCTATATTCATCGAGTTCTGAATTGTTAAAGAGTCGCAAGTCTTCGAGCCTGCGAGGTTCGGGGGATACCAGCGCAGCAAGAATGAGCGTGGGTTCCGGATCCTAAAAAGGAATGTGCCAGTCTCATTACTATAAGTAGTGTTATCTACCTTAAACTACCAAACCCTATTTTTTTGTAGGTTCTTATTATAAACCCTAATATGGAATTTATAGTGACCCTACACAAATGTAGGTTTTGGTAGGTTAAGGTAGGGATGCCACCCAAAGCGCTTCCGGGACCGGCAGTTGAGGCTTTAGGAGCTTCGTGCTTCGGGGCTTCGGTCCGGACTCGAAATACAGAGCTCTGCCTGCGCCTGCGGGTACTCATATGGGAGTTTCCGAAAATAGGGGACCCTGATAAAGTACCCTAAATAGCAGGATTCTTACTATAAAGTCCCCAAAATAAGGTACCCATATTTTCGGAAACTCCCATATATCACCCTGTGAAAACAGCAACTACTCGGAACTACTCAACGTCTTGTGCAATGGGGGATAGGGCTGTTCTGAACCATGTTCCTTGTTTGGGGTCCCTTCAAAGGTAGCGGAAGGGTTTCAGAATGGAAACTAGCACCATTCTTCAACAAAAGCCGATGCGAAGGCACAGCGGGCGCCTGGCGTCTTTTCACTTCGCCTGCTGTGACGAAAGCAAGCCGGGCCCCAAAGCGGCTGCTTTTGCGAGTTTAGGACCTTCAGATTCCGGGATTTGTTGAAGATGAGGATTGCATGTTGGCGTTCTATAATCGGGTTTCTGTGGTGTCTTGACCACGGTGCGCTATGGCTCTACAACTCACTTTTGTTGCAACTACTCTTGCGGCAAGGGGGACTAGCGATGCGAAGTAGGGATTTTACTGCCAGCTTCCCCCGTAAGAACATCCGAAATATGCACTCTCTCTGACCGATCTGAAGGAGAGCCGCAATGCAGCCCCAACGAAGTCCAAATATCCACATGAGCTCATATAAAGTGATAAAGATGGTCCAGGAAGGAATACTGAACAATTCCGCGCGAGGGTATGTAGACTTCATGGAGCAAGATCTCACGCCGCCCAGGGCTTGGAGGAATCGGGAGATAAGAAGATCAAGGTGGCTACGATGGCTACGATGCCTTCGATGATTCTCATGATTGTGCGGCGGCGGAGCTTGCGTCTTGATTTGATGACGGTTCAGGACTCAGGGTCGAGTCGTAGAAATGGGAATTGTAAGAGGTGTGCAGCCGTAACCATGGCCGTTTCAACAATACTTTCACCGAGTATCCCATCGAACAGAACCGCACCAAACCGAACCGAAGCCCTCCCGCCTCACCCCCCCCCTCCCTCCCGCTCCCACNACCCCCCACCTTCCCACCTCCCACCTTCCACCTCCATCCCCACCTCCCCCTTCCCACCCCACCTCCCACCTCTCCCACCTCTACCTCCCACCTGCCACCTAGAGGTGGGGAGGGAAGGTGCACCGAACCGGACCGCACCGACAGATACATCATCGAAGGAAACCGCAGGCAATGCCAACCGTACCGAACCGAACCGTAACACCCATGTAGTAACCCAAGCCCGGAGTACATTCGCTACTTGGAGGTTCATGGGCAGCTACGGGTATAAGTACGGATGGCTGTAAGTAGGGTTACTTTGCGTTGAACCCGTGTTAGGGGATGTATATCTCCACTTAAACTACCCATGAACCTCCAATTAAGCCTTAAACCGCCTGGGTCCTAATAAGGGGCACCTTGTCAGCCACAGGATCGCGGTGGATGGGTGCCAGCCTGGTTGGGCAGGCGCACGGTGGATCCCTACCCAAACATTCTTCCTGCAGTCATCTTCAGCACTACTTGGCTCCGGCAAGAGTCCCTTCCTCCTTGCGGCGCGATTTTGGAACATGTATCTTCGGATTAGTCGTGGCATCAGATACGCGATCTGGCGACTGCTACCCTGCCACATCTCGACATCTGGGCTGCCGGGCCATTTCCTGAGCTTGGCTTCGACCTCCTCCACGGTGGGGGCAGTGTCCTGGCTCTGACATCAGGGTCCAGGATTGGAAGCCACTGGGATCTCGCAGGAAAGCCAGGCGAAATCCCATACAAAACAGACCCTACACCCCCAAACAGATGACGAAAATCCCGGGCGTCTCTCCTCCGAGCCCAGGTGCACGTAGTGCTCTGCGACTTTCCGAAGCCTTGGGGGCAGCGGCAGTAGCTAACAGGCACCTCGCTCTGTGGAGTTTTGGGGGTTCTGCGTGGAGCTGGGGCTTTGGGGAGCCAAGCTTGCGGAATTGATTCTGCGGCTTTGGCGTGGAAGGCCTGCGGGTGCCCTAGATGCACATGACGTCAGCCCCAACCCTTCTTGCAAAGCCCAGAAGACACACTGCGATGAACCAAAGCACCGCAACATGGACATGATGGCATCCATGAGTGTGCACTTAAATATCTTTATAGTTGGATAGTCTAAAATTCTAAGGGCTAAGTAAAGCTGAGGAGTTTGGCTACCAGGTCCGCAAGCCCAAGTCCTGGAAGCCGTGTGCACTCTGTGAAAAAAGGCAAGACTGCGGCTGAAGTACTTAAAGCCATGACTTGCAGTGCAATAGATCTTCGAGCTACAGGATTATGCAAAAACCCACGTGCAAAACGCTCCTGGCTTGCGGCGCCCCATGTTGCCTTGAAGTGTGCAAAGCACGCGAGTAAGCTTGCGACTGCTTGGTCATCGTGAACATGCCAACCTGCTGGGGCAAAGTGCTCCGACAATGGAAAGCGAGATGGATGCTAGCTGCATCTAAAAAAAAGGGGCCTTCATAGCCAGAATAGGGTTTTGGAGCCCTTTATACCATGATGATAATAAGGAGCTCCCCAAGCAGTATAGGTAACTATTAAGGCCCCCAAAAGGATCTCGCTTCCCGGACATTGCTCTCTAGTCTGGTATTTGGGCAGGGATCGGATTTCAGAGGTTTCTCGGACCGTGGGCCAGTGACTTAAAATCAAACTCTGAAGTCGGAACGACTTCTGAACATCTGTGAGCCCTTGGCTTTGATCCCCAAAGAAAGGCCTGGACATGGGGAAATGGAAGTGTTGGCTACTGCGGCATTCCCTCGTCGGCTTCTCATAGACTCATAGACTGGTAAACAACTACCCCAAATAGTAGGATCCCTACTTGGAGGATCAGGGGACTTAGTAAGTAAGGTTATAAGTCCCCTAATTGGGGTTAGAAGTAATTATAAGTATAGTTACCTTATTTATAACCCTAGTTACTAAGTCCCATGATCCTTTAAGTATTATAAGGACCCCGATACGATACTGCAGGAAAGGGGTACAGAAAGCTCCGTTTGGCGCGTCCCGACCTGCAGAAAAGGGTAGAACGCTTCATCTTACCAGTCGGTTTACCTTAAACCTCTCTAGGTGCCCCTGAGTAAGCCCTTAATTTTTTGGGTTACCCTTTTTCCTACTATTTGGCTTTAAGAAGGGAACCCACGAAGAGAAAGGGCAAAGGGTACTACTGGCAAACCTAGCTCTTGTGAACAGCTCCCAAAAGGCCCAGCCACGAACGTCGAAAGAACGCTTTTGGACCCTCGTTAAGCGGTCAAAGCCACAATGCTTCCGAATTCGTAGCCTGACAACCAAATCCTGACACCGGGAAGCACAGCCCTTCTTCCTTCTTCGACTGTTCGAGCTCACGTCCCTGCTGACCAAACCCCAAGAAACTGAGCGACACCTCGAAGAAATCGAGGCCACGAAAGGTGAGCGCGCCGCCCTTCAGGTGCTTGTCCTGGGCGGGGACTTCCGGTGAAGGCAGTTGGAAGGTGATGGGGCCCACTTCGTTCAGGGCTCATTCTGTTGAAATGCTGGTTGGGCAGCTTTCGTTTTGGAGCGTTTTGGATTTTACAGAATGCGATTGTCTTCAGCTCGACTCTGAGCGCACTTTCGACGGCCGGTTTTCTCTACTGGCTCTAAGGTGCCGGACGTGAAAACCTTGTGCAATCGCAGTGCATCGTTTGTTCCTTCATTCATCAGGCCCGCCCGTTTTCTCTACTGGCTCTAAGATGCCGGACGGGAAAACCTTGTGCAATCGCAGTGCATCTGTGGAAGCGTGGGTTTGCAACAGAAATCCTTCAACACTCGAACGCGCATATGTTATATATATATATATACACATACATACATACATACTCTGATCACTCGACAAAGAACCCCGAGGTCGATCCAGGCAGCCCATATGGGCTTCATTCCGTCAGGCCCTAGCTGGTGCTGATCTGGTTTCCCACACATTGCCATGCGATTGGAGCTCAGTCTGGGCATGCCCTTCGCAGCCAATTAGCATTCCCCAAGCATGCCATCCCTTTCATTGTCATGGCTCGCGGTCCGATGCAGCTCTGCGTGTGTTGTCGGCTGTCCGAGACACAGCATGTCCTTAAAACATACTTTTCAACTTCAACCTCGATGAAAGGAATTACGCTCATGTGTAGGTGGGCACGAAACGCATCGGAAAACGATCGCGCAACCGTCTGCCGCTGGGCCACTGAACGGACGCACACAGACATCGAGACAACGAGAGACATAGACAGACACCCATACCTAACAATAAGCTTGTCTTTCAGTCGCGTGTGTCCCTCTTTGGGCTTCATCAGCATTGAATAGCGAATAGTGCTATCCCCTCATATAGCCTATATGCTTCTACTACAACACATCCTAAAACCCTGTTCTAGTTCCTATACCGCCCCCTTATGTCTCTAGTGTAATACACCCCCAAACCCTACTCCTTTTCTTAAGGCCCCTATTGGCACTGGGGCGGCACCACAGCGGTACCCCAAACCCCAAACCTTGGGGTACTGCCCCCACCTTGTAGCAGTCTATACCAGGGGTCATCTTCAAGGCTATATAGTACTATATTATAAAGAATATTGCCTAACTGGTACAGAGTGGTGCTGTCATGGAAAGGACTCGTCAACATCATGCTGCTGTGACAGAGTGGTGGCAGTACCCAACCTAAACCTCTAAACCCCTCAGCCCCTGAACCCTAAAACTCGAGACCCTCCTTGTTGTTCAAGAAGTACTCCGGGATCTCCGACCAGTGGAGTCGAGCCTCAAGGCTCTCTGGGTCAGAAAGGGCTTCCGAAGTCCGGAGAGGGGCGTGATTGTGCCTAAATCGTTCGAATAGGGGCTTTGTAGTATGTTATACTATATAAGGGGCTACTACTCCCATGCAGCATGCTTCAAATGTACCCCAAGCTCCAGTCCGCTTACTGCTTTTTGAAGTTTTGGGTTTCATGGATTTAAGGATTTTGAGCTCATGAGACACCTCATATAGAAGCCTACATAACTAATATTATCCCTAAACCCTAAACCCTAAAACCCTAAACCCTAAAACCCTAAACCCTAAACCCTAAAACCCTAAAACCCTAAACCCTAAACCGTTAAGGTTCCTTATTCTGCTTGCACCTCACGGGCGGGGAGGCCTCCAGTTGTGAAGCAAATCGGGGTTCTTCTTTGGGAATTTAATTTAAGCTACCATGCTAGGGGATCTTTTGTAACGAATTTGGAGTTCAATTCAAGTTGCCAAAATAGGGATCTATAGTAATTCATGTGGTTTCTTTATCATGGTAACTTAAACTAACTTCCTCAACAAGAACCCAGAAATATGCTGCGACGACGCACGGAGGCTTGATGGAAAGACGGTGGTCGAATCCTGAACCCCGTAACCAAAATATCGAATGCAGGGGCGAAAACAATTAAGGGCTCTGCGGCTCCCTGGTAGCATAACTATGAAACCCTAAGGAATGCACTATTGGTAGTTATCTAGGCTTCTGTACCAGACTCCTTCACTAACTTTTAAAAGTTGTGCGCCCTGAAGCAATGACTTCAGGGAGCCTTCCACGACCTTCCGCAGGACTGAGCAGCGCACGATACGCTTCGGAGGCATGAAGACTGGGGGTCTTCAGCACCATAAACAGAACAGCCAATCTCTATTGATGTCCTGCAGCAAGCAGTAAATTGTAGTAGTATGTTGTGGTATGTTATAGTATACGATAGTATATCATAGCATATCATCGTATATTATAGTTGTATATTAAGGTGTAAACAGTCGTATATTATGGTGTAACTAGGAAATTCAAGGGCTCGTGGCCTGGTGTCTGATCTTTCAAAGCTGACGTCCTAAGCCCCGGCTTGGTCTACAGGGCTTCCGGCGTTGATGTGGTGGATCGCATGGTAGCCGTCGTTGAAGGTCCTCTTGTTGGCACCGTTGTCCTGGAGAGAAGGCTAGAGGCTTGAGCACTTGGCCTTCCAGCTTGATGTTATGAAGCTTGTATATATGCATATACAAGTAATCTTGATAATCTTCATATACGTATATATATATGTAATATATATATGTATGTATCAGTAAAGCACCTCAAGACCCGATGCCCCTAACGAAGAGCATAGAGGGCGTATCAGATGGGCTGCTGCGCAAGCCCGACGGCTTCTCCCCCTCTCGCTCAATATTTCCACTGGGCTCCTGAAAAAGGACTCCACCATGATCACTAGAAAGACTCCGATGCCCGATTCCCCTCCTCCTTGCGCTGTACCCAACATGTTTCTTCCGGGGCGATGGGTTGCCAAGATCTCCAAATGGCCGAGTTTCAAACGAGGGTTCCGATGCGCTTAATGCCGTAAACGTATTCAGGAATCCTGAAGACTGTAAAGTTCAGAGTTTAGGGCTTAATTACTAAAGTCTGGCTACTTCTCCAAGGCTGCTGAGTCAGGAGCCAGGCAGTTGTAGGTGAGTCCGAAATTGCTGGTAGAGTCCTGGCAGAGGTGCGCATTTTTTTTTTTTGGGGGTTTTCGGGCTTTAGCTTCCAGGGCTTCGAAGGTTTTATGATTTCAGGGCTTCCTTTTGAGTAGGATGTCAAGATTTAAGGTTGCAGAGGATGCTGCCCGCCTTACGAAGAGTGCACTGACCACTGAACCCCACTGACAGATTGCACCCCTGAAATCCCCTGAAAATCCAAGACTCCTTCCAGATACAACCCTATTGTGCCAGCGGAGATCCCAAAATTGATCGATCACCTAGACGACCAAGACGACCCCGACCACGAGGATCATCACGATGCCCACTAACCAGGACGACCGCGACGATCAGGTCGACTTCAACCATCAGGATCACCAGGAGACCACCACGGGCAAACTGCTCCCCCCAATTCAGGACTACTGCAAACATGCCTTTCCCCAATCTCTGGTGTGACTCGTGGTTTTCGAAACCAAAAAAAACGCGATGCGGCCGCATGGATCCTCTGTAAATGAGAGGACATGCGCGCGAAGTATGCATAGCACCGCAGCGGGAGCCGTGCATGGTGGAACGCTTGTCCGCGTGCGCCGCACGCGATGGCTGAACATTCGAGTCCTGTACTGTGTACCCCACTCTTCCGGGAACGAAGTCCCTTCAAAAACCCTGTCAACGCCCCCATTGAAACCTTGAAGCACGCTACGGACACGAAAGGGCGCATCTGGAAGCTCCGAGCCGCATCCACACGGTTTAGGATTTGGGGTTGAGGGTTACATTAGTAGAATTCTAGACCTCTAAAACCTAAACTCTAAACCCCTAAGCCCTACTAAGAACTACCCATGAGCGTCAAAGTAAGCCCTAAACCTCAAGAAGGCACCTCCGGATTGATGACGGCGTATATTGTGGTGTATGTCTAATTATATTATACTATATCACAATGTATTACCGTATATCATACTACATCTTCATCTATGGTATAGTATGATATACTATATCACAGTACATGATATAGTACCCTAAGCCCGAAGCCCTACAGGAAAATCCGCCCCTTTTAAGGCACTCCTCAGGATTGATGAAGATGTATTGTTATGATCCCTTGAAGGATACCACAAAGGAACCCTTAGAGAACCTCCGAAGCCACAAAGGGCACTCCTCCGGATTGACGAGGATGTGTATTATGCTGTATAACAGTATATCACACTATATCACAGTACATTGTATAGTATCCTAAGCCCTAAGGAAAGGGTCATTGTTGAGGCACTCCTCCGGATTGATGAAGATGTGCTGGCTCCAGTTGCCGAAGGCCAGGGCCGACATCGCGATGATCTGAGGCCCAGGGAACTTTGGGCATAAGCCACAAACGTGTTATATAACTACAAAATACAGTTATGATATATATATATATATATATATACAAATAATATATATATATATATATATATATATAAACACCTATACTTATACTATATAGTTGAAATATCTAACCATAGTATATTAAACACTATGCCAGCGATTTAAGGCTTCTCTGGAGCTTCATGGGTAGTTAGGATAGTTATAAATGGTGTCATGAGTCCCCCAATATGGGTTCTAAACACAGTTGCCCCAGTAATAGACCCACTTATAACTGCCCATGAACCTCCAAGTAGGGCTTCTTACACTACTTAGTGTTTAGGGCTTCGGGCAAGACTTTGCGTTCAGGGCACTCAGGAAACTTAGAGTTTAGTCAGCATCTTGGGTTGCGGTTTCAGGCTGCAGTCTTACAGCACAACAAGAACAATCAGCACCTAAACCCTAAACCCTGAGGGACTCTTGAGCTTTTGTTTGAGACACTATTCTAACAATTATGGCCCCCGGCCCATACTATAGTACCCTTGTAGATCCCTTCTAGTACCCCTTTAAGGATCCCTTTAAAGGAACGGCCGCAACTCGACCAAAAACTCCGCCTCAGAACCGGCACCTCCTTCTTTGAACTACTCACAGCTTCTATCAACTGTTCCTACAGTGAAGATCATTACTGGTACAATTTAACATATGGGCTCTTGTGCTATGTCCTACATTACGGAAAATCTGCCGCGTTTTGACAACAATCTGCTTGAAACAGTGCCAAAAGTGTGAAGGGGATGAGGGTTTCGGACTTCAAATGGTGGCTCCCAGACACGAAGCGGTGAGAGCTTGCAGCTAGGAAGGACACCGACACCTCAACCCTAACACCTAAACTTGAAATGCAAAACCCGCAACTCAGAGCGGAGCATACGTCAGATTGAACACATAGAACGTGGCCTCACAGCGGTCCACTGCTTGCAGAGTTTGCAAGCCACTCTTTTGTCCCAGGGACTCGTAATACTGTACGTTATTCCTAGTGCCCCAGGGACTAGTGATACTATAGATTGTTCTTAGGGTTTCTCATTACATTTACGCTGTGTTCCAATGAGTGAAGGCCTTCATATCCGGCTTCTTGTGGCATGCAGATCTCGACGTCTCTGCTTTGTGAAGCCGCAAGTTGTCCGAAATCCACCGGGCCCCGAAGCTCAGCACAAGGTCGATACCTAGAAGACCTCAGGGAAAACGTAGAAATCCTCGAAGAAATAATTCGAACAGAGCTTGGAGTATTATTAAACTATAATCAAACAGGTCCCAAATCGGAAGCATGAGCAATTGCAACATTCCTCTAGGTTGCCCCCTTTAAACCCTCTGGGAATTAAACGTTTGTAGTTAATGGTCTGTCAAACCTCCAGCCCATCGCTGCTAGACTCGAAAGCAAGTGGGAAAACCTACTGCAGCCCTAAACCAATAGTCCAAAGCAAACACCACATCAGGGTCGGAACCTTAGGACATGTACTCGAAATCCTATACAAGAAACCACTAAACCACTAAACTACTAAACCACTAAGTCACTAAACTACTATATCACGAGGTCCTAAACCCCTTCAACCCAAGACTTTTCACACCGCTTCAATCCGCCCCTCATCCGAGTCCCTTCGAGGAGACTGGAATCAGCCGGGGGGCCGTGAAGTTCACGTACCTGTATCGGCGATGGAAGTGCATCTTACTGTTCTTGTGGTCTTAGTCATATGTATACTGGTACTACTGCTACGATTACTACTGCCACTGATGCTACGATGGCGACGGCTGCTGCTACTAGTACGACTACGACGACTGCTACCACTCCTGCTGCTACTACTACGACCACTACTACTACTACTACTACTACTAGTGCTACTGCTTCTGCTACTGCTGCTTCTGCTACTGCTACTACTGCGGCTTGTGGCAGCTTCGTGACAACTTGAGGTTTGGAAGGAGTTGGGATGACAAGATGGCCCACTATAAAAGCCTTTACAAACCCTACAATGCCACACAAAACCCCTATACCGCACTACACAACCTGACTATGTCCCATGACAGGAGAAGGGATGTCTCGTACTAAGGCCGAAGGCTCTGAAGGTTCTGAAGGTTGCAACCGCACAGTACCCATGGCGTACTTCGAAAGGAGGACGGAGGCGATCACCTGAGTCACATGCGGCACACATCTTCAAGTTCTAGTCTGGCGTATAAATGTATATTTGCATACATACATACGTGCATACATATGTTTTCATCTATTACAGCAATAAGAACAACAAGTATATATATATATATATATGCATATGTATATTCAAATTGAACTCCTACAGTCATAGCCTAGGCTCTTTGAGCAGACGTGAAACCCTCGGTTCCGACCCAACGCTATTGCAGGGGCTTTGGCAACTGACGGCTTATGTATGTGCCGAAAGAGGCCAGACGCGAAACTCAAAACCATTTAAGCACAAACCATTCGACTCGTGAAGCCTGAGCCCTGCATGTAAATCTTTTCGTCCAAATTCCAAGCCCCATCTCCTGACTATCTTCATCTGCGCCTCCACATTGCTGGACCCGCAGCAGTGTCTGAACTTCTCCGACAACGCCATGCTACAATTTCAATACGAGTCAGTGCATCGGCACGACTCTATGAACGTCAAGTGCTAGACCGGACACAGGGCCTCAAGACTTCGCAATACTGTCCCGTGTGGGTTCCAAGATATGCCCGCACTGAAAAGGCTCTAAATCCTTGGTCTAACTGCTTACGCCCCTAGATTTCAGACCACCGGGAGACCCTAAACCCTAAACAAAACATCGAGTCATCCACACTTGGTCTCGGGCATAGGATGCCAAGCCGGCAAGGAGGCGCTGAGCCCATTCCCATCTCCTTGGGAAAGTCGGTTCTAGGGCCAGCAAGGAGACTGTTGGGGAATCTAAACATGAATAAACAAAGTAAGCATATAGACAAAGAGACATAAATCATGCAGGAGATCGATTCAGGTTCGTGGATTACAAGCCCCCCCCCAAGACGGATGCTGCATACGTTTTATTGAGATCCTCATGCTCGGGGCTTTGTGATGTTGGAATTCCGACTTGGGGAATGTCGTGTTGGATATGGGGTGCTAGAACTTCGGAAAAGAAAAACCTATGAAGCTGAATTGAGGCAACTATCATGGGTTATGTGGCGTGGAGGTTCCCGCGAAGAGCCTCTTAAACAATCAGGCCTTCAACATGGGGGTTTCCTAAAATGGGGGACCCTAATATAGCACCCTAAATAGTAGGATCCTTATTATAAGGACCCCAAAATAAGGTACCCCTAATTTTCGGAAACTCCCACATGGATTAAGACACTAAAGCCTGAACAAGGAGTGACCCACTGCTTTGATAGGATGCAACCAGCCTTTACAAAGCAACATCTTCCGAAGAAAACTCCCTCAAGAACAGAAACAGATCGCAACCTGTGACTCTTCTGGATAGAAGTCACACTTCGGCTTCAAAATCGAGTTTCAAAAGATCCCACCCTAAAGAGAAGTTGTCCAGGGGAGTCCAGGGAACTAAGGCTTAGGGCTAGGATTCAGGGTCCAAAACCCAAGGCCCTAAACCCTGAACCCTTCAACCCTAAATTCTTAAACCCTGAGCCTTCAACCCCAAACACCTAAGCCCTTCATCCCTGAACCTCCTGGGCCCCCGGCTTCGTCTGCACACAGTAGAGCGGCAGCTCAATCCACACGCCGAAAACGAAGCGCGCCCAGTACCTGTGAGAATGAGCAACCTTGGGTTAGGGTTCTGAAATATGTTTCCTACTATTTTGATATAGGACCAGGGTTTCTTGATCAGGTTCCTACATCATCCGGGCTCTCAGGTGCTGTAGTGGCGGGGTTTGAAGGAGAGGCAACGGGAAATGATTCGGCCAGGGTTCAATCACGCAGAGGGGGGGAGGATTTTGGAGGTTTCTGGTTTGTATCGAGGCATGCGCCTAAATCCTAAACCCTAAATGTACATGTATGCTCGTAGACGTAGAGTGAACTGCTGCGAAAGCAGGTAATATAGGGGCCTGAATAATCAGAATGGCTGTTGGGGCCCTTTCTACTATAAGTAAAATAAGGAGCCGCCAAAATAGTACCATAATAGCTGTTATTACTGTTATTACTATTATTACTATAATAACTATTTTTACTATTATTACTATTATTACTAGGCAGTTGTTATGGCCCATAGAGCAGATCCTTCGGCAACGGCCACAGCCCAGCATGCTTTCACAGACTTGCGACAAGCCTGGGTTTAGGGTTTAGGAGGCATCTCAACGCCGAAGTCAGGCATCAAGCTCACTTCAGGGTTAGGGTTTAGGCCCACCGACCTGGAATTCAAAAACGCAAGTCGGCGCCTAAAGAACACGTCGAGCTCACGGCCTTGTCCTAGCCGAAAGAGCCCAAAAGAAAAGGGCCCGACCCAGAATCGAAGAGACACGTCACCAACCAACTGTCCTGAACCCCAGCCCTCAACACACTCTTATCATTTTTATTGTCTACTATGGCTTACTAGTAGCATTTTCATTATTACCATAGTTGTTGTTATTGTTATTATTCTTATTGCTATTACTGTTATTCTTATTACTGTTATTGCTATTATTAGAAGTTCAGCTGGAATCGAACCAAGGCTGCGAGCCTAAGTGCTCTAACACACCTACGCAACCAACAAGCTGCGCCGAAACGCATTTCAATGAAATCCTGCCTAAGCCCTGCAGTCCCCCCTTCTTGAAGGACCCTCCTTTTATGATCAATACTACTGTTTTATTACTATTGTTCTAAACTTTTATGATTTACTATTCTTATGGTCATTAATATTACTATTATTGTTATTACTATTATGATTATGGTCATTATTATTATTAAAAGGATGACTGTTATTACTTGTTTTATTACTCTTATTACTACGTACTATTACTTTCGCTGGAGCACTGGAAGAAATGAGCCCAGGAGTCCCTCTGAAAGGGCTCCGTGGAGGTCGAGTCCAGTTCCTTGGGCTCTTCGGGGCTCGGTCCCAGAGAGCCCAAGGGGCCCCTTAATTAAGGAATACCTAGGGCCCCTCTAAGGGATCTATAGGGTTTAGGGTTTAGGGGACTAGAAGGGCTTCGGGTTCTGTAAGGGATTTATGAGGCTTTGTAAGGGTGTCATAGGGGCTTTATAAGGGCGTCATGTTATGGGTTTTATAAGGGGGGCTTGGGGCTTCAGGGGTTTAGGCTTAGGGGTTTAGGGTTGAGGGGTTTAGGTGGTTGAGGGTTTAGGGCTTGGGGTGTGGATTGTTGTAAAAGCTTTGGCTTCCACCCTTGGAAGCTCAAGGACGAACATTATGAGCCATGAGGCTTATGGCTTAGGGCCTGTGCTTCAAGATACACGGACGAGGGTCTAAGGTTGAGGCTTTGCAGATGAAGGACAGTCTTTTTGACGGTGTTAAGCTCTAGACTCCAGATATTTTGACGGAAGACGGAAGGCTCGGGGCACTTCTACGAAACCTACTGGTCAGCCAAGCAACGGCGCCATGTATCGAGGGGTTTATACAAACCCTCTATGGCAGACGATGCTCGCTTTCGGACTTGAACAAGCCCCTTTCGGGGCGAAACGCGTCGTTTGTGGTGCTCGCCGAAAAGGCTGCTGACCGCTGTTAGGCTAGAGAGTGCCCTGATCTAGAGTGTCAAGTTCATAGGGGGTCCTTTAAACAAGGATCCTACTAGTTGCGGTCCTTTATCAAAGAGCAAGCTCCCTCGCACTTGACGTGCTGTGAAGGCTGTCGGATTCTTCACGGTTGAATTGGCAATCTGTCAGTGGCGCGAAGTTTACATTTGCAAAAACGAAGGTTCCAACACCTTGTCGGAGATCGAAAACCAAGACGTCAAGCTCACGTTAAGCCCAAAGCCCTGAAACCCTAAACCCCCGTATACCCTCGACCTCTTTACCCTTATACCCTATGTCCCAATGCACTATCCCTGACGGAGATGTTCAAAATTTGTGTCCGGCCCCACTTCAGACAGGGCACATGATTGTTCTCAATGTGGTGCATGATCACCTGGGGCATGGTCACATAATGTGTGGCATTGAAGCTCTGGAGTTTTAGTAGCTTTCCTCTTCGGTGTATTACTTGGAGGTAAATGGGTAGGTCTAGGTGGAGCTATAAGTCCCCCAAGATTGGTTATGAGTATAGTTACCCTACTTATAACTACCCATGAACCTCCAAGTAGAGGTTGTGGCAGTGGCAGCACACTGCTCTTTTCGGGCCTGGGCACCGAGTTTGGCGGGCTAAGTCGGGCCACCCGATGCTCTGGTCGATCACTCCTCCTCATCAACTCCAAAGAGCGAACCAAGACTTTTTGGGGTATACTATGCTATAATTATAATAAGGAGCCCCCCAACATACTTTTGGTAAGTATTGAAAATCAAACCCTGAAAGTTGCTCTGTGCTTTCAAACGCTCGAAGCTGCATGCTGTTTTGCGCTCAAGCCCAAGCCATGCGCGCAACATTCATGGTCCGACCCATTAATGCACCGAAAGGGTCCCAACCCGATATAACCTGAGCAGCTAAGTTTGACAACCGTTATCATTCTCAGGAACTGATCTTCCAAAGCGTGTTTCGGCTAAGCAGTCATTGGCTGTGGGAGTTGTGTTGAGGGATCCCTGTGCAGAGGCAGACGGCCAAGGTCACGACGTGATGCAGCTTGTACACGCCGTTCGGTACGCCAAAGAAAGGAGCGTAAATCCAAACCTCAAGAGGACGCAGGGGATGCCCGCATCTTCCAGCTTCTAACCGACCAAGACAGGTAGTACTTCTATGAGTCGAAGTATGAAGCTTCAGGGTGTTTTTATTGCCGTGAGCTGTACGCGGGTGCGAAGGATTAGAGCCAAAGAGCGGCCTCTTGATTTGTTTCTTCGTGTTCGAGGGACCCAGCCCTGAGATCACCGTCCTTTCTTACAGGCACGCAGCGCTCGCTCTTCGCCACATGCAGCTTGGAAGACAAAAATGCTTCGGTCCCACAGCCTCAACCCTAAAGCCCCAGATATAGAAAGCGGTCACCTTGGCCTGGCCATGTGCAAAACCGAATGCCCTCCTAAGCTTGTGGCTGATTTTGCAAAACTCCGAGGTCTTGCTAAGGCCGGCTCAATGGCTGAATTCAAGGCCTCGTTGCGGAAAATGGTTCGATGCGACGAGAAGTGCATCATCCTCAGCATCGCGAGGCATGTTGTGTGTCAGGGTGTTGGGTTTGGTATTGGAACCAGGGGTGTTGCACATTTATATGATCTGGACAGAGCAGACCCAAGCGCACTGTTAAGAGCGCGCATGTCTCGAGGCTGAACCCTGTCTGCAACCCAAGCCGTGCAAGTGAAGGTTTACATCTTGAGAGCAACATTGACGCTGTTCTCGCTGCAGGCCGCTATGCGGGGCTTCTTCTACTTTGCTGCCATGCGGGATCCTCAATCTAAGAAACTTCAAACGTCTCGAACTCTATTCAAAGCAATAGCTGACACAGTCACATCAGTGGAGCCGTGCTCTGGAGTCATCTCAGGCCCACGCAGCATGAAGCGCTCCTGAAGCGAACACAGCAAAGGACAGAATTGCACGTGTATGCAGAAATTCACGCTGGGTAGTAAATCTCTTCGAGGTTTGTGGCTAGTCTACAGTTCAACCCACGCACTCTCCACAAGCCCTGACACTATGCCGCTATGCTGCACTTTCAGCGTGTGTACTAAATGGCGACAGCAAAAGCAAGAAGTGGGCCCTGCAATGCTGGCTTGACCCGAATTTAGAAAATCAAAAGAAGTTACCAAGTGTAGCCAAATCGATAAAGATAGTGGGCAGACGTGGAATGAAGGAAGATTCTTGTTTGAATCTCTGCATCGCCTGCATGGAAGGACAGATGACTGCAGCCGAGTCTCTAGGAAGAGAACGAGCAGGGTAACCACGTGGGCAATGCCGCACAAATGCCTCCAACGCGGCTGGCACTGTGAAGGACCATTCAAGAAAATCTGGGCTGCTGCAGCCCCAGATTCAAACTTCCGAAGCGGTGATAACACAGACTAGAAGGGGATACTACGGTTGATGGACAAAATCCTGCATTACCCATTATAAGGAATATACCATAATTCCCATAGTTTAGGGTCCTTAGGGTCATGCAGGATTTTGTCCATCAACAGTATCATCAAGAACTAATCAACCCCTGTAGCTCCAGTTCCTGGTCCTAGAGCCTGTGGATCCTGAGCCCTAAACCTGGCCTGGCCCAAGCCGACCAGCCCTGGATATTCACCTGGCTTGTCTCATCGAAGGGGTTAGGGTTTCAGGGGTTTAGGGTTTGGGGGTTTAGGGTGTTAGGCTTTTGGGGTTTAGGGGTTTAGGGTTTTAGGGTTTTGGGGGGTTAGGGTTTGGAAAAGTCTGACTCTCTGAGCTTTCAGTGTCAGTGTGTCTGATATCTCAAGAGGCGTCAGGGCCCTTAGGACTTCTTGGCTTTTGCATTTTGCTGAAGCTGCGAATCTCCTCTGAAGTCCCGAGGTAAGGCTCTCAAGGTGCTCGCTTTAGCAGTATCGTTTGAGCAGCAGTGTTGATAAGGTCGGGGGCGTAGGGATGTTGGGACTGCGCGCCTGTCGCAGTTTGGCCATGGGAGTGTTCGGAAGCTTGCCTCGTGGCATTGCATGGGTCCATGTCTGCAGCTAATGGAAAAGCTCATCGGATGGCTGCATTTGGGATTGGGACCCGAATGCTGAAGCTTCATATACGAGCCTAAATAATTACCTATACTATTTTGGGGGTTCCTTATTATGATTGTAGTATAATGGGCCCCAAAACCCTATTCTTATCATGAAGGCCCCTATATTAAGGCCAAGAGCCCGAAATTTCTCAAAGCACTTCTGCTATCTGCACAGAAAGCCCAAGTTGCTGACAGTGCAAGCGTGACGGGCTGGCGTAATAAACGAAGAAGGCGCTGGTAAAGGAGATCTGAGCAATATTGAGCCTCAGAGGGCCGAACTTCCATGTAGCTCTGAAGTTTAGGGTAAAAGTATGTTATATCATGTTAGGTTATGTTGCGTTGTATATTATGTCCGAATAGACCATGAGGGTCACGGGTTGTTTTAAGTGGGGTTGTAAGCAGGGTAACTACACTTGTAACCCATATTAGGGGACTTAGTAACTTAGTAAACCACGTTCAAGCACCGCAAGACCCTGCACCAGAGTCTGTGAATCGGAAACACAGCAGCGCAGCTTCAGCGCCCGGCAGCAAATAAAGCATGGGTTTGTCGCGTTCATCCTGGCATGCAATGTGGTATCGGCGTCTGTTGACCTGGTCGTTTCTCGGCAGCTGTTTATGTATGGCTACGACGACTTCTACTACTACGACCACCACTCACCACCACTTCTATCACCAGCGACACTACCACTACCACTACCACCTCCGCTAAGGATGATGCCGCTTTAGAGTAGTGCAACGACAGACTTGCGAGGACCAGTATCTATCGAAGATAGAAAAAGTTAACTGCGGTGAATGACTTTAGCCTTGACGACGCCGACGGTAATGCGAGGACGATGATGGTGAGCATGAATGCGATAATGGTGATGATGCACGTCACCATGATGCAGATTCTCTGTTTCAGTCTCATCAGGCAGTTTCAGCATGCTGATGTCCGCGTACCTGATCAATATCCTATCATCAACGTCAGGCCGACGCACTTCTGAGCTCCAGCTTCCGATGTGAAGACTTAAACTCTGTGGATCTAGTCTGTAGGGTTTAGGGTTTAGGGTGTAGGTCTAACTCACTGCAGGACTTCTTGCTGCAACTTCAAGACCGGAAGGGTCCCAAACCGCCTTAAAGCCTGGTATGCTGGGGGGCTGCAGAATTTTAAAGTTCCTGGGCAATACTCTACCATAGTTGCACAGGGCATAGGGATGACAGACGTGCAGTGTCCGAACTACCCACTATAATTTAAGATATATTCCTTAATTAAGGGATATTGGAGTCTCTCGGTAGTTACGCCTCTCCTTGGCAACTCCCACACCCAGCCTTCAGCAGCGGTTCCAGAACATCGGCCAGCAGCGGCGTGCGAAACAAATACCTGGCTGTCCAGGATCCTGAGTAGCCCTGTATAATAAGGGTACCCTTTTTTCCTCCTATTCGCTGTTTAACAAGGGGACCCTAAAATCGAAGAGCAACAGTGTACAACTCTGGAACCCTTATAGTACCCTCATAGTATCCTTATTTTAGAATCCAAATAGTAGCCTTAAAGAACCCTAAAACCCCTAAACCTGTAAACCCCTAAACAGGAACCTGACACTGTCAAAGAGGAGGCTTCGCCGGAACTGGGAAGCTTCTATGGGTGGTTATGAAGTGGGAGCATAAGGGTTTAGGGTTCCTCTACGGGATCTGTAGGGTTTAGGGTATAGGGTAGCATATGAGTAGGGTGATAAGTACGGTAATAATCCTTAAACCCCAGATTCAGGGCCAGGAACCTCCCAATAGACACGCCCTGAGCACAGCAATGTCCCTAGTATCGTTGAATGTGCATAAAGACAGCGAAGCCCACAGGTACAGCAGCAAGAGTAACCCCTGGTGCCTCATACCTCCAAGTAAAGCCGCCAGTCGCCAAGCCCCACAAGGTGGCACAAGCATTCGCTATCCAAAGACACCTTCCCTCAACAAGGAACTCGACGTTTGGGACATTTTCCCAGAAGCCCCAGCGCGTCTCGCGCACTCGTTTCGGGTGTCGTTCAGGTCGGTCCGCTCTGCCGGCTTCAACTGGCAGGTATCAGATCTGCATTTTTGGCTTCCTCATGGCTCTTTGTGGGCATTTCAGGGCTTCACAGTTTCCTAATCCACAGGTCGGAAGGAAGGCTTAAGGTGAAAGATGGCTGTGCAATGTGAGCGCTCATCTAAGCCAGAGTCGGAGCAAGAATGTGTCAGGTTTAGGCTTCGCCAAAGGATCCTATATAACGCGTTTAAAGCTTAGGGAGGTAGGGGGAGTTTCTGAGTTGGAGCAAGTTGAACCTCTGGTTTGGAGTCACGCGTTGCCCATGTGCAGGTTGTGGGGTTCGGAGTTCCGATTTGTTGCGAGTTCGCCATTGGCAAAGGAGCGCACCTTCGCACGACACGCAGATGAATCAGCACCCTTCGTGCCTCGCTCACTTCTTGCCTGCTTCTTGGCAGGTTGCCAACAGAACCCACCGAAAACAAGCAAACGAGAACCCGAAGAACAGTCCAGAGTCTCCTTCGTTGGCTCCTCAGCCCGAAGGACCCAAACCGAAAACTCCGAATCCCTTAAGCCGAGGATAACCCAGGTTCCAAGACTTACATACCTGAAGTAGTCCTACTAATTCAGGGCCCACGTACCTGTTACTTGCCCGGCCCACTTATAGAACTGGAGTTACAGCTCCGCGTGGTACCCCCTTGCAAACTCTGACTAAATAAACCTTCTCAGGAAGTAGTTACCAGCTTCGCTTTTCCAGCTAGAGAATCACACAACCAACCATCTTTGAACACAGTGTGCAGCAAATCTGGCCTTTTCCAGGACCTGGACCGTTGCCTGCTAAGAGCTGGCTGCTCGAAAACGGGCTATAGACAGAAGCTGAGGGTTTAGTGAGGGGCATGTTTTCGGCCTGGGATTTGGGCTTCAGCTTTCCGGATTTTTGGAGGGCTTGAGGTGTTCGGGTGTTTCAGAACGAAATCCGATGGACGGCCCTAAGTCGTCTAAGCGCAAGCCGTAAACCTCGACAAACTGAAACAACAACTCTTGGATCTACGAAGCATTTTCAGTTTGGACCTTCGAAGCACAACACCGAAAGACACGAAGCCTCCAAAGTTTTCAAGCTTACAACACATGGCACCGGAGGGCCCACGCCTGCGTTTTGCACATTTTGCGTCTGGGAGCAACGCGCTTCGGCGGCTCCTGGGCGCAGGTTCGGCAGAGCCCAACACCCTTTGGACTGTAGAAGCACCCTGAACTTAGCTGGGTAGTTAGTTTAATATAAGGGCCTGAGTAACTGGAATAGGGTTTGGGGGCCCATTATACCATAATTATAATGAGGAATCACCAAAAATAGTACTTGTAATTATTTAGACCCCCTAAACCTTCAAACTCTCAACCTCAGACCGATCTTTACTGGGGGGTTATGGGGGAGGGTTTAGGGTTTAGGGTTTCGAAAGCCTATAGTACTTGCACTTTCCTATGGATCACTATTGCGAGCAGAGGTAGGAAGGAGAAGACACTGCTGGAGTTACCCTAGCCCACCATCAGAAGAAGCACAGCATGCGCAACAATACTAAGCAGCACTACTGAGACTTACACGGATAATTTAAAGTGCGTAATTTCTTCTAAGAGAGCCCGATAAAAAGTCGGCAGTCGCCAGGCGCATCCAAAGCTGCAACTACATGGCAATACATAATGAACTCTGTTGAATGCTACGAAGTAGAACTGACATTCAGTGCATACTAAGAGGCCCTTGCAAAGAACATATGCCATATGCACACTACAATACAAGTTTAATCTGCTGCGCTGCTGCTGCCACTACTAGTGCCACAACTACGACGACGACTATTTCTGCTGCTGCGGCCGCTGGTACTGTGACTACAGTTGCAATTGCTACTGTTGCCCTGCCGCATCTTTCTTTGTACAAGTCGGCAGTCTAGATTCGGTTTCCTCCATCCCAGCCATTCCTATCCCACAGTCAAGCCCCTACAAAAAACAAGAAGGGCAGACAACAACAACAACTTAGACCTGAATCCTACCACTTCCTACCCTAAATCCGATACCCTGAATCGAAAACCCTAAAGCCCATACAAAATCTCAGCTACACGAATTTCCCACGTGAAAGCCTTATACAGTCCTACACTCCTACACTCCCAAGACACCCCAAAACTCCGAAAGAAGTGCCCGACCTCAGTTTGTAGCTTTCTGCCGTGGCTAGGTTTCGCTGGAGCCAGATCGGTTGCGAGGCCAACTTCAAGTTGTCACCAACTGCAATGATCTGGCGCCGGAATGAAACTAAACTGTCTTCTTGAACTTAGCTTATGTTACCATAATAGGCATCTACCGTAGATGATAGGGTTTCCTAAAAGCAACAAGAACCCAGAAAAGCCATGGTTGAACTGAGGACCTTTCACAGAGGTCAAGACTTCTCACTGAAGCCCAAGGCAAAGGCGATGGGAGCGAGGATTTAGGGTTGAGGGTCTGAGGTTTAGGATTTAAGGTCTCAGCTTTAGGGTTTAGAGGAGTTTTGAAGGACTCTTCCCAGTTACACGCGCGTCGCAAGTTTTGCAAGACTGAGCATCGGTTTCCGAGGTCACTCTGTTCTACCTGCGGCGAGGCCCCATTGAAAGTCGAGCCGTCGCTTGAGAACCCAAAAAACGGAGTTCCGTCAACACGTGAAACGCCGGAAAGAAGGGAAGCAAGCGCACACCTCCCCCCCGACTTGATCATCTTCGGTCATACTGCAAACTAACGTAATATGTATTGATGACAGGGCTGTTTCACAGGCTGAGGGCTGTGGGGGCTCGAAGCGGCTTAAGGGTTAGAGTTGCTTTGCGGGATTGAGGGCTTCAGATGCTTCAAGTCTTCGCCGTCAGACAAGGCTTCTGGTGCCAGCTTTGGGGCTCCGCCTGTGTCATGGATGACAGTGTTTCGGCTTTGCACAAAAGCTTTTCAACTTGCCTTCTTGTCACCTGAACAAACAAGAGGAATGCGACCCTGTCTACTCCCAGCAGGAGCGGGGCGAGACCTACAGGAGGAGTTGAGGGAACAGGGCCCATAGGTTTTCAGTGTACGTCCTAAACCTGGAAACTGCAGCGATTGCAGCTTTGAACCCGATCCATCGTCAAGCCCACCCTCGAAATCTCCTTCGGGGTTCGGGACTCCGACGAGGAAAGCATGCGACACGTGAACCTGAGCCGTGAGCCTTGTGGTCCGGAAGCCGTTTAAGATCCCACGGCCGTAGTTCTCTTGTCACTCTGTTCTTCTGCCTCTAAGGTTGTTGTTACTTGGTACATTACCAACACCATCACGACGACGAGCACTGCCATTGTTTGCTATGGGTCGAGCTTAGATTGGGTGTCTGGCAGTTTCTTCGGGACCCAACTGGAACCCAGCGCATTCGGAAGTTCAGAGAGTTGGGGTCATGGGGGCGTCTGCTGTTTTGGGGATTGCGGATTAGAGCACGGCCTGCAAAGGATCCGTCTGCGAGGTTTCTGGGGTGATGTAGGGGCCTTGATAATTAGAATAGGGTTTTGGGCCCCTCTATAGTATAGTTAAAATAAGGAACCCTAAAGAATAACATTGGTAATTCATTTAGGCTTCTATAGTGATGCTCCTCCAGCGTCTTTGTGGGTTCATGAGGCACAGGGTTGTTTTTGGAGTCCAAGGCCCGCGGCGCTTAACAGTATCCCAACATGTGCTCCGTTTTGATGTCCATTGATGCTTCCCTTTAGTTGAGGACGAGGGAGGAGGGATAAAGGGCGGAGGACCCTGAAACCCAAGCTAAAAGCCCACAATGTGGTGCAAATGCAGAACTTTTTACCGTCTCAAGGACGGCGGCCTCTCCCTTTTGGGGTGGCATGAGATAAAGCTTTGCTCATGAACTGTCAAGGCCCAAAGAAATTCCAGCAGCCAACCCTTAAGAAAGAGTTCGAGCGACGCGCCTCCAGGGCTTTGCAATAGATGATCGCATCGCAGATGCTATCGTACAAATGCATGAAAGGTAAGGATAGAAGGGCACCAACGACGGCAGAACAAAGCATCACGGCTCTCTTGTCCGCGACATAGTGCTCACTGGTTACGCTGTTGTAGCGGCTTAAAGAGCTGCAGAGCAACCAAGAGATAAGGGCTGTTCCAAGAGAAACCAATCCGACACCGATAAGGGAAATAGTGCCGGCAACTCTGTCTGCTAAGAGTCCTATGCCGTTCTCCTCGACGATGCTCATTGCATGCTCAGATCCGGCACAGTATGCTGAAGAATTCATGGCAACGTCGCAATACCCCAGGCTTGTTACAGTAGTCTGAAGCCTCTCTGCCTGTCTGACACAGCACGCACAGGATCTTTGGAGAAGGTGACTTACTGGATTCTTGCGCTCTTCCGCTGCTTGGACCACCATAGAGGCCAGGAGTAACGGAACGCGCAGAAAGGTGCAAAGCAGAGACCCAAATAGGAGAGATCCCAAATGATAGAACAGCCCGACTCGGTAGCCCATGAGCATGTCACAAGCACTCCGGGCGGGAGTCGCGGGAGTGGCATTCCTGGACCTTCGGAAGAACCAGAGCTGTGTTGCAAACATCGTCGCGAACTGTGACAAAGCGTGCTTGAGCTCCAGAATCCACACGTAAATCACGACGTAATACCTCAGTCCACTTTTCCACGCACTCTTGACCACCCATATCATGCAACAGCAGGAAATACCCTACTGCTCTTTTGCACATACAGCTGAAGTTTCCAGCGACCATATTCGTACCCAGAAAGGGCATTTACATACACGCCACACTCGCTGGGGCAACTTTATCCATAAACGGCTTCACACGTCCAGTAGGTAGGAATTGATAAAAGCAGATCTTCATGTTTTTCGTGGTCTCTATTAAGGTAACTTAAGCTCATTTCTCTCACATCCCGTATGCGGAACTTCGAGAACTACAATGTAGGACCCTGAAGTCATAGCATTCACAACACCGTTCCTCCCAAACAACCCCATGATCCCCTAAAGTAACCGAGCAAAGTAGGCCCCTGAAAGGAATCCCAAGAGGGGCTTCCGAGGGACAACAAGGACAGAATGATCCTGACATCTGAGCGGTAGATGGCGCTGGACTGTGAGAAGTCCACCGGTTCCACCATCTCGCCAGACACATTCCTTATATCTAAGAATTATAGAATATGAGACAGGGCCAATACTACATATATATATATATGTACAATATATTAAAAAACCTATATATATATATATACACACATATTATATATATCCTGCAGTTTAGGGTCCAGGCGTTTTGGGGCTCAGGGGTTGCCACGGTTTAGTAGGGTTCGATGATTTGCATCGGGTTTAGGGCTTGGGGTTATGGTGACTCTTACAGACATCTACAACATAATTAGAATAGGGTTTTGGAGCCATTATACTATAATTATACTAAGGAACCACCCAAAATAGTATAGGTAATTAATAGGGCCCCTATATTAGGCACCAGAATCTGCAGGAAGACCTGCTCTCAAATTGGGGAAGTGCTTTGCTTTCACTTGAAGGGAGCTGTGAGCTCAGACTCTCTTTGTGGAAGCCCGGTCGTTGTACAGTACCAAGCTTCAGCCAACTTAAGCCCCATAGGATTGGGACGTTTGGGGTTTTGGTCTGAGACTTATACTCATCGGCAACCGTGCACCAACTTAGCCGTCGTTCGTCCCAACGCGATCCCAGGCTCAGCATTAGGAAACCGAAGAAGCCGGGAATGAGCAACGCGACCTGAGGAGCGCTCTTCCTAGATACCTACTTGTCGGGTATCATGGGGAACCAAAGGTTAACCTTTTTCATAATATAATGATTATATAGGGATACTACCCCGAAAGGTTAAAGGCTACCTACTCTACTACTAGGGATAGGCGCTGCGTATTACAAATAAAACTAAAGCAGCCGAAAAGGAGATGGCTCCCTAAGACCCGAAGAAGATAGAACCCCTCTTTACTGCAAAGCTCGTAACCGTACAGCCTAACCCTCGAACCCGATATTCTTTACAAGCTCATACAGGCCCGAAAACCTCTTTGAACAACCCTGACATCGCTTTTCAACAACCTCGAAACCGCTACCCTAACAACCCCGTATGAAAAAGGCCCAAATCTCCCGGCTCAAGAAACCTAAGCCACCCTAACGTAACCACCGAACAAAAACACCACAAGCCCTACCCCCAAAACCCAAAACTCCAAACCCGAAACACTAATATAGGGGCCTTAACAATCAGAATAGGGTTTTTGGGGCCCACTATACTTTAATCATAATCAAGAACCCCACAAAATAGTATAGGTAACTATCAAGGCCCCTACACTAAGCCCTCTCGGGATGAGGAGGCTTGTAGTAACCCTGACAGACCCTTTGTAAGAACCCTATTCTAACTGTTAAGGCCCCTATACTAAATCCTTATAGTATCCCTTAGAGGAGCCCTTTAAAGGAGCCCTTTAAAGGAACCCTATTCTAACTGTTAAGGCCCCTATACTAAANCCCTATACTAAATCCTTATAGTATCCCTTAGAGGAGCCCTTTAAAGGAGCCCTTTAAAGGAACCCTATTCTAACTGTTAAGGCCCCTATACTAAATCCTTATAGTATCCCTTAGAGGAGAGATTTAAAGGAGCCCTTTAAAGGAACCCTATTCTAACTATCAAGGCCCCTGTTTCCACACCACAGCGAAGCCACCGGCCTTCACCGCCCCCGAGATCCAGGGCTCGAGGCCCATGCAGGGCAGCTCCCGAAAGCACTCCGCGGCCTCAGGGAAGAACCAGGGCCCTCTGAAGGGGTTTCGCAGGGTTTTAATTTAGGGTTTAGGGTTTTAAAGGGTTTTAATTTGGGGTTATGAGGTGTTTATGAGGGCTATGTGAGGGCCTTATGAACGGGTTTCGAAGGGTCTTCATGAAGGGTTTTAATGAAGGGGTCTGAATTTAAGGCTATGAGGTGTTTATTAACGTGTATATGCGGGGTTTTAAAACGGGTACAGCAGCAACAACGACAAAGAAATAGCAGTAGCACTTGGCAATACGACCCTCAGTATTCTCTTGAACAGTAGCCTTCTCCGTTACTGGCATGACGATGACCCTGACAATAGTTAGAGCTTCGACCATCTTCCGTAACACTATGAACCCTCCTCTTCTTCTGCTTCTATTCCTGAAAACCTGAACCCTGCCAAACAATGGTAATATGATGTAATATAGTACACTAGCAGTAATAATATGTAATGTGCTTCCCTCCCCTGGGTCGTGAATCTTCCTGGTCTTCGGATCCTTTGCCTCTTCCAAGCTGGGCAGGAGCCCTAAACCCTACACCCTACGCATATAGTACCCTTACAGTATCCTTATAGAACCCTTATAGAAGCCTTAAAGAACTGATCCCTAAACCCTCAAACCCAAACCGGCCTCTTCCAAGCTGGGCAAGGCGGCGTCGATGCTCTTGGCCCGGACAGCGGCCAAACAGGTCGCTAGGAGGGCCAAGACCAGAAACCTGGGCGTAGCGGTTCACTTGCATTACTTGCAGGGTCGGGGGACTTAGTAAGTAGTTATTTTATAGAGTTATAAGTGTCATAACGCCAGTTAGGATATCCTTTAGGGCACGTATAGCTCTACTTTTTACCTACTTACCCTCCCGGTAGGCTTGCCGGCAACCCAGGCATCGGTGGATCGTTGCCAAGGTTTATAACGATTGAAAACTTCCAGATTGAGACCACGAGCGCTCAAGGTTCCGAATCCCTCACCCCGACCAAGAATAACCAATGCGCAGTCTTAAAAAAGCTGAGACCCTAAAACAAGCGGTACAGTTGCCAACTTCTAAAGGTTCCTTGGTTTGTTTAGGCAATACAAGGGCCTTCACCAGTCAATCATACTATAGCTATAGCAACTATAGCTATTGAGGAACTTCAGGGACTACTAGAGTAAGTATCAAGGGCCTTTTAATAGTGAATCCTTAAAAACCTGCGCAACCATGAGGCGACCAGCCGACGGCCCAGTCTGCATGGGTGCTGCCCGTCGAGATCATCTCCGCGAAAGACCGAGGTGCCACAACATCTGGACTCACCGACATGTACCTGTTGCGTGTCGTCTTTGAAGTTGGATGAGGTTGACTGCTAGTTCATGGTTGGGATAGGGTTAAAAATGTACATTTTTATTCCTTATTGGGTTTAAGTACCCATAAAAATCTAAAATGTTACCCAACTATGACAAAGACTGGTCTTTTTAAGAGTTCGGGGCTTGGGGTGTGGTGCTCAGGGGATTAGGGTTTTGGAAGGCTGGGCCCTTACATTTCCCTCTATGCCAATCACACTCTCGTTCTGTGATGCTTTCTTGTCTTTCGTTTGTTAATGTTTACCCGCAAAGTTATGAGTGTGTTCGTTTTGCTCTCGCTCTCTCTGTCTCTGTATATGGAAGATGCGTCCAAACATATAGATATACATAGATACGTATGTCTTAATATGCATATAGAGAAATATATACACACACCGTCTTATGCACATCTAAGCAAACGGGGTTTCACCTCACTGTCTCTGTCCGTGTGTCTGTCTCTGTCTCTCCCTCCCGCTCTCTGCGTGTGCTCGCTAACTTTCCGTGAATGCGGCAGTGGTCACTACGGTCTGAGCCTGTGAAGCCCTGCAACGCCAACAGGGGAAAAGCCTCGTCTACCAAACGCTCCCAGATTCTGGGCAACATATGGGTGGTTGTCAAAATTATGGTCCCTTTTGGGTCCCTGTTATAATACGGCACCTATTATTTAATTAGGGTACCCCCAAAAAAGGGACCATAATTTTGACAACTACCCATATGACCACACCGTTCATGGGCAAAATGCAGCGGTACCCAAGCGCGGTGCCCGAAACTACGAGACTGCTGGCTGCAAGACTCCGAAGCGGGGCTTAGGGTTTAGTAGGGTTTAGGGTTTAGGGTAGCCTACTTCTTGGTCGGGGCACACGAAAAGCAGGCCGGTCATCATCGGCGCGACGACTAGGAAGACCAAACCGAAGTAGAGGACTGCCTCTGCGGACTCCGAGAGGCACCTGGGACAGGGATTCCAGGTTCTTCAGGGGTTTTAGAGCTTAAGGCTTGTCCGGCGCCGGGGTTTAGGACTTAGGCTAGGGCGAGAAAGGTTCAGGGTGTTCGAGTCAAACGTCACCCTTCCGAACCAGAATCCCCGTGATCTCAACTGCTAGTAAGGCAAAACTCTTAAGTTTAAAAATCATGTCAAAGACTCCTCTCCAAGGGAAGGACTCTTCCCTCGTTGTGGGGTATGGGGCATTGGTTAGGTTTGCGCCTAAGCCTACCATTCCTGACGTTGCAGAATCTGGCTGCGGTCATGCCTTGACTTACTGGTCTTTTCTGGGGAAGGAATGAATGATCCCTTACAGTAAGCTGTACGGGTTCCTTTTGAGGCAACGGCTGACTGAACCCCACATTCCCGACTTTTTGTGCCCATTCAGCTTGGCGTGGGTTGAAGACTGCGCTTAAGCAGTGGGCATGGTTGCCCAAAAGTCTTGTTGTCCTTCAGCTAGGCGTATATCGTGTAGCTGGTGAGCACTAACACGTCTCGTTTGCCGCTGTTGTAGGCGCATAGGGTTTCCCGTGAACAAGGGCCGAAATTGTGCGAAAATGTAGGTATAGGCCATCGGTCATGTTTGTGAGAAGCAGTTTGAAACAGATGCTCATCAGGTTTTTGCTATTGCACGTTTGGTGCTGTCGACCAGGAATCTCACAAAATGACGGCTCCTGTTCGTGGGGTGCTTTTTGCAAGGATCATACTATTCTCCTACGTAGCGAAACTTCCATCTTATGAACCCGAGCAGCACCCACCATGTTTCTAAACCCCAGCAACAGTCTTTATGAATCCCTAGCCCCAGCCGGTTACAAATAACCCTAGTCAAAGCCCTGAGCCCTAAACCCCAAAAGCCTAAACCCACAGCCCTAAACACATCTTTCTAAGATATGGGAAGGCGCAAAAGGTAGGCGTGGGAGAGGCAGGATGCTACGATGGCTGCCAGCATGGGCTGCTCCCAATCGAAGCTGAGCTCCAAAAGATCGAACCTTAGGATGAGGACTAGATTTCGAATTTCGGGTTTGGGCTTATTCTATAGGGTTCCGGATATAAGATTCAAGGCTTGGGGTTTACTTAGGTTTAGGGTTTCTGAGGGTATGCGTAGAACTTTGCAGGGTCCTGAGAAGGCTCCATAGGCCTGTATAATTTCGGGGTCCAGGGTTCTGGACAATAGGATCCTCCATAGCATGATCCTATAGGTTATGTTTCGAACTTATGGTTTGTATATGGGAGTTTCCGAAAATAGGGGACCCTCATATAGCACCCTAAATAGTAGGATCCTTAATATAAGGACCCCAAAATAAGGTACCCCCTGTTTTCGGAAACTCCCATATAGCTCTTACCCGACACGCTCCGAACTTGGGCTTTCTCCATGGCATGGCTCCCTCCGATGAAACCACAGGAAAAGCTCTCGCAAGTTTCACAATTCGATATAGGGTTTAGGGTTTAGGGTAGGGGATTTAGGGTTTAGGGTTTAGTCCCTTGGAACACTCTATTCACAATCCTGGGTTTCCCCTAAACCCTAAACCCAGAGCCCGAAACATAGACCTAGGGCTTAGTGTTGAGTGCTGAGGTAAGGTGACTGCTTCAGGGTCCCGGGGCTTAACTAGTTCATGGTTGGGATAGGATTAAAAATGTAGATTTTTGTTCCTTATTGGGTTTAAGTACCCCAAAAAAATCTAAAATGTTACCCAACTATGACAAAGACTGGCCTTTTTAAGAGTTCGGGGCTTGGGGTGTGGTGCTCAGGGGATTAGGCTTTAAGATTACCCAACTGTGACAAAGTTAAGGGTGTAGGGTCTCAGAGTTTGGGCTTCCCAAGTAGACCCTAAACCCTATACCCTTATAGAATCCCTATAGATCCCTTTAAAGGGACCCTTAAAGGAACCCTTATAACTACCCATGAACCTCCAAGTAGGGTCTCGGAGTTTAGGCTTCTTTCGGGGTTTAAGGCTCTGTTTCGGACTTGAGGCTGAAGGGAAAACCCCTTAATTAGGGAATACCTAGGGCTCCTTTAAGGGATCTCTAAGGGATCTGGCTCTGTTTCGGACTTGAGGCTGAAGGGTCTTCGGGAGGTTCCCTCCCAGCGAGCCCAAGGGGCCCCTTAGTTAGGGAATACCTAGGGCTCCGTTAAGGGTTCCTTTAAGGGATCTATAGGGTTTAGGGTTTAGGGGACTCCAATACCCCTTAATTCGGGAATATACCTTAAATCATTAGGGGCTTCATATTATGATTTAAGCTATATTCCCTAGTTAAGGGATATTGGGCTCTCTGGGTTCATGGGTAGCTATAATTGGGTTATAAGTACGTCCCCCGATATGTACATATAAGTATAGTTAGTATAGTTACCCTACTTAAAAACCTACTTATAACTACCCGTGAGTCTCCAAGTACAATCCAAGATTCAAGGTCTTGAAGTAAGCGTTGGAAGCGAAGAGGATTCTCACGTCCTGGCAGGTCGGAGAAGCTTCAAGATAGATCAGCTTCCACGTGACCCAACAAAGCTGCTGTGATACTCTGAGGGAGCTCGGGACCAGTGCTTGGAGATTCATGGGTAGTTATAAGTAGGTTTGTGACTGGGGTAACTATGCTGATAGCCCACATCAGAGGACTTAACTATGACCCCAATTATAAATACCCATGAACTTCCGAGTAGTGGCTACTAGCTCAGCAGAGCTTTCGAGATTCCTTCCCTGAAGGCAGCTCCCAACACTCTCTCGCAGTGGCTCCTGGACCATGTGCGCTGGGCTGGGCATGCACAGCATCCCCGCCACGGGCGAGGAGGGGTAGCTCTGCAAGGAGGCACCCATGACTTCACAGGCACGGACGTCCACCTTGTCGTCGGCGGGGCACTCCTGGGGAGCAGGTTCGGAAAAAACTATTTTGTCCAGTACAGCATAATATAAATGTGGGGCCGCAGGGTTTAGTCAGGGATGCTTTCCGGATGCCCGAGTTCCTTCAGGCAAGTCTGTCGGCTGAGATCCACGTCGTCGCCTTGCAGCGTGCGGCAGAAGAAGAGGTAGGGACCCTGCCCCTCAGTGCCACAAAGGATGCCCTGTCTGTTGGGCAGAGCCACCAGTCGCTGGAAGCTTCCCCGGCCCACTGCGATGGAGAGGCAGCCCCCAAAGAGAACCTGCGTTCTTGATAAGGGATTTAATTTGAGCTACCATAAAAAGGAAACCATATTGCTTACTATAGATCCCTGTTATTATAACTCACATCAATTCCCTTAACCCCTAAACCCTTATGCTTGATTTAATGGAACTCTAAATTATGGTAACTTAGACTAACTCTCCCTTAACCAGAGCCCAGGAACCAAAGCCACTGCAAAGACCGGGACGAAGCCGAGATCCGTGAAGCTCCGCTCGGTTTCCTTGGGTGTATGCCCCGGGAGGTCGCCTTGCATAGCCACCTGGGTTCTTTTGTTAAGGGAGTTTAGTTTAATGTTACCAGAATTTAGGGTTCCTTTAAGGGTTCCTTTAAGGGTTTAAGGTTTTAGGTTCCTGTTTAAGGAATTTAGGTTAATGTTACCATAATTTAGGGTTCCTTTAGAGGGTTTGGGGTTTAGGGACCTGGGCTCTTATCTTGTTAACGGATTTAGGATTTCTTGAAGGGTTCTATTGGGGTTTAGGGTTCAGGCTTTAAGGTTTAGGGTTTTTGATCTCTGATGTTAGTTTAACTTACCATAATTTAGGGTTCCCTTAAGGGTTCCTTTAAGGGTGTAGGTTTCAGGTTTAGGTTCTTTTTAAGGTGTATTAGTTTAAGTTACCATAATTATAAAATAGGATTCCCTTAAAGGTTCCTTTAATGGTTTAGGTTTATGGTTTAGGTTCTTGTTAAGGGATAATTGCTAGTTTAAGTTACCATAATTTAGGGTTCCCTTAAGGGCTCCTTTAAGGGTTTAGGTTTAAGGTTTAGGTTCTTGGTAAGGGATTTAGTTTCAGTTACCACAATAGGGATCTCTAAGGGTTCCTCTAAGGGTTTAGGGGTTAAGGTTTAATTTACCATAATAGGGATCTATAGTAAATAATGTGGTTTCTTTATTATGGTAACTTGAATTAAGCTCCTTAACAAGAACGCAGCCACCTCCTCACTTTGCCCTTCCTGCTCGGTATCTGCCTCCCCAGCGCAGGAGTTCATGGTCGCGTCTGAGTCTCGCGCTCTCGCAGCGGACAGCGGACTTGGGCAACTCGCAATGTAAAGGAGTCCCAAAAGCAACAAGCTTAATAAACAACCAACTCTCCATGCAAGCAGTCCTGTCGTCTCCTCCAACTACCGACAAGTCAGTCACAGGATCAAAAGTTAAAAGCTGAGCACGTCTAGCTGGAGCCATAGGGCAACATGCGAACAGAATGTCTTGCGGGTGCAGGAGCCTGCAAATGAGGGTAACCCGTTTCGCTCTCCAGTTTGGCTAAGGGGACCTAAAAACAAGGGGAAACTGGTGAACCTAGGCCTTCAGAACACGAACATAACGTTGTTACTCTTCGGATTGTTGAATTCTCACAGGCTGCTGCGAGCAACATCATCGGCAACACTACTGATAGCAGCATCTCTAGTGCTGCTGCCACCAGTCAGTTAAGCTGCACAAGCCCGACATCCGAAACCCAAAGCCCTCAAGCACCAAAGCCAAAGCCATTCCTCGCGCCTGCACGAAGGCGCGTTATCTCACCTGAGACAGAGAGTAGCACAGCAAACAGGATTAACGGATCGTACAGATTGGTATAGTGCCTGATTCTTCTGCACAAAAACATGTCTGAGTCAAGAAGCCGTTAACTTCATGCCATGAAGCAGTACTCAATTCGGCTGCCTCTCGTTTCGGTTCCTTCTCCTTGGCAACGAGATCTTTCCAGCACGTTCGGAGGATTTGAACACCATCCGCGAGTGCAACCAAGGACGACTTTGCAGTCCAAAGCTGTGACCTAATCGTTGGGACTAGATAGTGACATGGTCTTGTGCTGTATGTCTGGGACCAGTCCCAAATTACCCTCTGCTACTTTGCGGTCTCCCAGCTTGCCTGAGCCGATACTGGCGCACAGCAGAACCACCTCTCCACTCCTCCCAACACCCCAACTAACATGGAAGCCTCAACAGTTAGAATAGCGTCTTGGATTGCCAGCATGCAGAACTCAGCTTGGGCCAAAGGCACGCGGCAAGGCAGGCCACGAGAATGCGAAGCGAAGCAACCCCGCCGAAATCCTTCATAACTGGCAATAACAAGAATAAGGTTTGGGGGGCATAGACATGCTGACGGACGATGACAACAGCTTTAGACGGCGAGTGTTTGTAGGGGTTATGTTTCCGGAAATGGGGGTCGCAGCGAGGTTCGTGGCATAAGCGTACACAGAACTATTAGAAGGACTTGCTGACTTTTGGGGCCCGTGGCGCGAGGTTATATGACCAGAAATAGTCCGTCTGCCCGCTCATGAACGAGGGATCTGCAGAGCCCCCACTTGCAATGGACCCGACGACTCCGTGGAGCCACATCGAGATCAGAGTCTTCTCTGGTGACCACAGCCGGGTCAGAGGTCTGCTTCCAGAACAGCCGGCTGCGGCTTCTGCCGGCGATGACTTGTCCATTTTGGCCTTGGCTCTTCGGGGTTCCGTGGAACTCGACGTGGCGCCGGGGTGCTGCCCTGCTCGACTCGGCAACTTCGTAGGATCTGCAGCTTCAAGCTCACAGCGGCTGTCTCTTTGCATCTTTGAAAAGCCGGTTGGCCTGCTTGACCGCCATTAACGCCAAACCTTCTTGCAGTCCAAAATACGTCGATCCAAGATATCCCATAATGAAGGCCGTGTAGTCCTCCAGGAACCCTCATAGATCCCTATTATGGTTACTTAAACTAACTCTCCCTTAACAAGAGCCCAGTCCTTGTTGAAGAGGATTTCCAAGGCTCCACCCGACGGGTTGTCCAGAAGGACTTGCAACCTTCGACCTTGGCCACGAAAGCTCCAGCTGCCCTGCAGCGTACTACAGGTCATTCCTCGGCTTGGATGCTCTAATTCCTCGAATTGTAAATAATCGGAATAGCAAGAGTAAAAAACAATAGTAATTGCAATAATCGTCATATTAACAATAGTCAGAATAATGACATTAATTGACAATAGTTATACTAGTAGCAGCAATAGTCACAGTGGTAGCAATCGCAATAGTAGTAAAAGCAGACATAGCAAGACCCCACGAAGCACTGTTCTCAGAATCCTCAACCCTGAGGCCCAAACTATGGCCCTCTATCAGCCTGACTTCAGAGCTCTGGCGTGCTTAGGGTTTAGGGATTGTGGGTTTAGGGTTAAGGGAGTTTGGGTTGAGGGTTAAGGGATTTATGTTTAGGGCTTAGAGGGTTTAGGGAGTAGCTCTTACCAAGCAAGGGGATTTCTCGTGCTCGAACCAAACAGACCTTGATCCCCACGGCTGATGCACAATATCCTGCATTGCGGTTCGCAATGAGTGGCATTGTTCGCCATCAGGACTACATCAGAATTCCTAGTACACGAGAATTCCTGAGCCCTAAACCCTCTAAACCCTGAGCCCTAAACCCCTAAGCCCTGACTAAACGTAGGAAGATCGCCAAGGCTCTACCTGCAAGGAACAGGCAGTCCATCTCTTTGCGAAACTCGGCGATGGGGGTCCTGCTTCAAAGGAAATGAAAAGCATGGTTATCAGGTAGTTAAACGTATGGCTATAAGTACCTTCAGGGGGTTACAGCTGGTTACACACCCTTTAAACTCGCAGTTACCCTCATGATGTTCCTACATGCTCAATCCCAGGATGCTTGAAGGGGTCTTAAGACAGGGTGCCTTACCCCAAAAGGTGTGTGGGGCTTTTCTCGCGGGGTTCTTATGCTTTGGGTATGGGGTTTAGGTTGTTGCCTGCTGGTATCAGCGGGCTTGGTGGATGGCAATCAGGAAGCTCATTACACGTAGCATGTTGCTGCGAGCAGATTTCTTGCCCCTCATAACCCTCTTGACTCAACAACAGTCGAGCCGCTGATAGACGTAGAAGGTCTTGTTGACAAAAGCGGGTGAAAGGTTACCCAGCTTCCCACGACGGCAGAGGCGGCCCTCGGACACGTTTGTCTCGGTTTCGGCGTTCCAACCGTCGTAGTTCCAAGCAGATCCATCCCATCCCGAACCGATTGCCTGCCGAATGGCTGACTGCAGCTTTTCTTTGAGGTATGGAGTACCACAGAGAGACCTCAACAATAAGAATAGGGTTGTGGGGTTATTTTGTACTATGCTTAGATGGATAATACAAGGCTTTATCGGTTTGAACCCCTACTCTATTACACCCTGTAGATCCTCAGGAGCCCCTACACAACCCGGCTGCACCCCCAATTATTCGCTTCACTATCATGTAGTGGCCTGAATAGCTGAATAATTAAAAGAGGGCTTCGGGGATTCTTCTACTAGAACCATAAGAAGGAACTCGAAGGAACAGAAAAGCCCCATATATATATATGTATATATATATACACACATATATATATACACATATATATATATAGATATATGTATATACAATGGGTATATGAGCGGGTTTGGCTTTTGAAGCTCCTGGGGTGGCTCAGCCGATGGCCTGGCAGTTCACCAGCGCTCCCATCTCTTCGAACTCCGTAATGGCATGCCTTACTTGGAGGCCCTTTTGACTTAGTAAGTAGGGTTAGTAAGGTGGGTTATGGGGGATTATAATAGGGTTTCTAAGGGATACTAAGTAGACTTACTAAGTCAAAAGGGCCTCCAAGTATGNACTTGGAGGCCCTTTTGACTTAGTAAGTAGGGTTAGTAAGGTGGGTTATGGGGGATTATAATAGGGTTTCTAAGGGATACTAAGTAGACTTACTAAGTCAAAAGGGCCTCCAAGTATGGGAGACATGGGCGAGGGAATTAAAAGGGATATGAGCCAGAGGGTGTTTAGGGATTAGGGTTTAGGGTTTTGGATTTAGTGTCTGGAGGTTTAGAGTTTAGAGCTGAGGTTGCATATGGGATAAGACTGGTAGTTCCGGCTAGCCTAACTTTCAAGCTACTTACTGAGTACTCCAATCCTCTTCATAACCTCACTGCAAAAGCAGCGAATCCACTTGAAGCTTCACTGATATGAGACAAAGTCTCCTCACGCCGGGGGCTTGATAGTCGTGGAAGGCGAAGTGCTTCCTCAAGGCTTTCGACTTCGCTTGGATCCGAATTTCAAGTCCGCAGGCAGGCTTATTAAGCAGGCACTTACACTTAAGTCACTGGAGTCAAGGGTTCGCACGACGCTTGGCATTGCACTAGCGACCCACCGAGTAGCTTAAGGGATATTGCTAAATTAAAGAGGATCAGGCTCTCTGGGCACTGTCTTGCGAGTCTATTCCGTTGACATACCGCCCAGTTTTTCTTTCCCAATCAATTAAACTGAGACGCAAAAACTCAACCCCCTGTTTCGGAAATCTGGACGCTGAACCGACTTCCCGTTCGAAATGCGAGCAACAAACTGGGCATGCGAGTGTTGTACCAAACAAAAACATGCTCAGAAAGTACTAAGCCAACTGACCTGAGCCTAATCAAGAACACTGATAGAAATCAGAAGTGACAGTTCACCCATCATGCATTCGATACAAACTCGTGGCCACAAGAAGCACATGTGAATAAACCCTTGCTCCACTCTGGTGCTACACCCTACAATCCTCACTTGCGAAAACCTATGCGTTACATCCTCAGCCCAAACCGTAACACGGAAACCTCGAAACCCCACGCCGAAAAGCACCAAAACACCCAAAAGCTCCAAACACTCTAAAATCCAAGCCCAAGGTCAAGGACCCCTGCAAACAAACTCATGAAAACCCTGGTAAATCCCCACAAAGCTCCGTATAAACAAATTATGAAAGCTACCCGATTTTCGTTCATGTCGCAGACACCCTGAACAACTCTCAAACAGTTGCGCGCCCTAAACATCCTGAAAACCCGTTGCCTCGTGTTCCATGGTTGCCCCTATATACTTCGAGTATAACGGAACCCAGAATGAAGTCAAACGGAGGCCCAAGTCGCACGGTTTTCACGCTGAGCGCATTGGAGATGTCCGCGAGAACTGACTCGTAGCCTCAGTTGAGGATGGTCACGGTTCCCAAAAAGAGCACTTACTTGAGGAGGGTATTTGTAGGGCTTTATTAGGGTCTGCAAGGGTTATACAAGACGACAAAACTCAAGATTTTAACAGGGTTTTTGCGTGGTGAGTGTTTGGTTCTAGGGTTTCGTAACACTGTACAAGGATTTTTGCAGGATCTCCATAAGCAATAGTTAAGACATGCATACATGTCTGTATCTATCTATCTATCTATCCATGTATGTATATTCTGTAATATGCATATTTACAAATGTATACATACATGTGAATACTAGCAGCATCACTGTGTTCTCCTGCTCCTGCTTGGTCTTGGCTTGAGTCTGAGCAGCCATGCACTGTCAAGACCGCGTCTAGCACTCAGAGCACTAGGCCACTAGGCTATTTGGGAGTTTCCGAAAATAGGGGACCCTAATATAGTACCCTAAATAGTAGGATCCTTATTATAAGGACCCCAAAGTAAGGTACCCCAGATTTTCGGAACCTCCCATTTGGGGATCGAGGGTTGGGGTTTAAGGTCTCGGATTTAGGGTTGAGGCTTCAGGGCTTGGGGGTAAGGGTTACGTCCACATACTGCCAAGGTTGCTCATGAACCTTGGGGCATGGGTTTTAAGGGCTAACAAATCCGAAATGGCAGGGTTCCCGGACAAGGACCATACATGGTGCAGCGCTGCTAGGCCCTGTGGTGTGGGTTCCCCCCTGCCCCTCCCCCCTGTGGTTGGGGTCGGCTGCGCCCCCTTCCATGGCTATTGCTGGTCGGGCGTCCGGTTGCCAAGGGTTTGCACCCTAGGATGTGATACAGTTCCACTGAAGTCCGACCTGCCCTGAGCTCCAAAGCCAATGATAGTGATGAATACTATGGCAAATTATTATGGTGATGATGATGACGAAGATGGTGGTCATGATACCCAAATGCACTCTCCTCCGGCCCCTTGCTCAAGAGTCCCGAATGAAAATCATTCAAACACGTGCTCATGCTTACTTTTAACGAACCTAACCGAAACTTGGGTTGGAATGACAACGGTCGATACAGTTTCCGCAAGAACATCACAAGAAGCACGATTTTCAACTAAATAAAACAAGGAACATGTGGTGCCGAAGTCAAGAGCAACATAAGAGGTACCACCAACAGGCACACCGGGAATAGCACATCAACGTCATTGTGCACAAACATCACCGCCATCATTCTCATCTGTGTGTCGAAGGGGAGGGGAAGGGGAAGGGGCCCTGTGGTTCCCTGTGTTGTGGGTTATCCTTCCCCACCCCGCCCTTGTGGTTCTATGTGTTGTGGGTTATCCCTCCCGCCCCCCGTTTCTAAGGCGAGAGGCTTGGCTTGG